>PVIA01009091.1:0-64697 GCA_004024845.1 Tonatia bakeri | reverse complement strand
GGGAGGGAAGGAGAGGGGAAAAGGTACAGGGAGTAAGTAGCATAAATGGTAGGTAGATAATAGACAGGGGGAGGTGAAGAATAGTACAGCAAGTGTAGAAACCAAAGAACTTATATGTATGACCCATGGACATGAACTAAAGGTGGGGGGAATGTGGGTGGGAGGGGGTGTGCAAGGTAGAGGTTAATAAAGGGGGGGAAATTGGACAACTATAATAGCATAATCAATAAAATATATTTGAAAAATAAAATAAAGTGACTTGTGCCTAGTAGGTAGCCTATAGGTAGTAACTTACTACTACTGAGTCTTCAGCACTTCAGTGTAGAATCCATGGAGACATAATTAATGATGTCATTTTTGCCTGTAAGCAATATAAATTGCAAAGCCCTATAACTAATGCTAGTGGAGAAAACTCCCAGCCTTGGCCATCATGTGATGGATTTCTCCATCAGTCTGTGCCCTGTTGTCTTCTGTAGAACCTAGTGTTCTACTGTAACAAGCAGAGAGCACCAGTGCCATTCAAGGTTTTGTGGTTGAGGACAGCTCTGACTCCAATAAGGTGATGCATTCTTGGTAGGAATAGTTTATGCTCCTGATGATCCATGAATACGGTTGCCTAAGGCAGTATTTGTTTGACATTCTAGGAAGTGTCATCAGGCTGAGAAAGTTCTTGAGAATAACTTTTATTTCTTAGATGATAAAAAGACTTAGCGGGTCACAAATAGGAGAAAGTAAATCTCAGGAAGACTTGGGGCTCCTGACCAAATACAGCATGAATTGCTATCCACCAGTGAGGGTCTCTGATAAAATATTAATGTGCCAGCTTAAGAGGTGATCCTGGAAACTTTGACTCCACATTTCTTCTCACTTTGATATCCAACATATTGAACAATATAAGAGCCATTAACAGTCAGTGCAGCTGCATTATTCTTCCTTGAATGACTAAAACCTCTTCTTGTCTAATCTAGTCTCCACAATCCCACCAGTTCTCATTCTGAAAACAAATAACTGCCTTCTGAAAGCCATGCAATAGCTTCTATTAGAGGAGTATTTGGGGGATGTCTTCACATCCTAAACTCCCTGCTCTAAAGAACTCCACTCCACAATGAATGGGACACAGCAGCCATGTTTGTATCAGCGGACCTTACTTGCCTAGGCGGAGGTGGACATATCCCGTTTGGAGACGAGATGAAGTAACCCTAGTCACAGGCTGGATGCTGGAATTGAAGCAATGTACAACTGGAACATGGAAGCTTTGAGTGTTAAACTGAAAGGCAGAGGTAAGACTAGAGAGGTGAATTGTGTGTGCTCCTGAGAGCTTTCTTATTCTTGGAGGCCCCTTTGAGACCCAGCTGTGCTCCTCCTCTTGGATTCTGGGTGACTTCCCTGTATCTGTTATGATCATCCTTCTAACCCTACCCTTCTTTCATTTTCTTGAGCTAATTTAATTGCAATTTAGTTACATTTAAACAAAAGAGGTTTGACTAATCCTTTAGGATGAAATTTAAACTTCCATGGTCTGCAGTTTTATGATCGGTAGCTTACTGTTACCTGCATTTTACCTCTGATCTCTCTTAATCAGCACTGCAAATAATTCAGCTCTGATCAATCTCCTCTACTTGGATCCTTTTAAGTCTCAGTTCCTCCAGAAGAGACCCTGAAACCTCCCGACCTGTGAGGTTCCCGTTTCCTGTATGCTTGGTACACTGGAACTGCACCTGGTGGTTTACTCTTCTACTAGACTTTATCAATAGCAAGACTAGGTCTTATTCATATTTATAACCTCTATGCTTGTGCCACACCCTTAAAAGATAGCAATAAATAGCAAATGGAGCCCTGGTGGGTGTAGCTCAGTGGATTAAGCGCGGGCTGTGAACCAGGCATCGCATGTTCAATTCCCAGTCAGGGCACATGCCTAGGTTGCAGGCCATGTCCCCCAGCAACCGCACATTGATCTCTCTCTTTCTCCTTCCCTTCCCTCTCTAAAAATAAATAAATAAAATCTTAAAAAAATAGCAAATGGAATAAAAGAATATATTCATAATAAAACTACACAGTGTTGGGGGGAGAATCATGCGGATTTTGGCAGAGCAGAGGGCTCCCACAGCCCTGTGAGAGAGGACCACGAAGCTTTGCCAGAGTGGGGACCCCCACAGCATTAGCAGGGGGAACCATCATCCAGCTTTAGCAGAGATTCCGGCGATACAGTTGATGGTGCCGAGAACCGAGAGAGGCCTACCAGCCGAGCACGGATTACTGGGAAGAACCAGACACTGCCTGAGACTGGACTTCTATTTCCTTTCCTGAGATACGGTACCCCAGACTGGGCAAGGGGGAAGGAAGGACTGAGTGTGTTTGTGGGTGTTTTAAGGGACTTTAGGATTTTGGTAAAGATGTTAGGTTACTACTTTAAGTTTGCATAGCACTAAATAAACGTTTCCTTTCCTTTTCATGAAAAAAAAAAAAAACAAAACAAAACAAAAAAAACTACACAGTGTTGATGTAAAACTAGGTAATAAAACCTAAAACCCATAGCAAAGTAGTTAAGAGTTAAGGATTTGGATTCCTCTGACTTCTGCTCTAGTGAAATCTGCATATATGATAGGGTTAGAGGATATTATCAACATAAACCACAGAGGACACTGGACTGGGATATTAAACTCTTAATAAGCACTTAATAATCAGCAGATACACATTATCTATTGATCCTATATTTAGGAACTCAGTGAAACATGGTTACAACTCCTACAACTGTGAACTAGTGACTCCATCAAAACACTGGGTAATTCTATAGGCAACTATTTTCGAAGGTGAAGTTTAACTGGAATTATCTTTTTATGAGAGGTTTGCAAGCAATGATAAGACAGTGAACTTTGGTTCCATTAGGCCATCTTTTATGTGAAAAACTGTAAGGACTGAATGTGGTCCAGGATATGGTTACTGTGTAAGAGTCTGCCTCTGAAAAGTTAGCATTTCCTTACCAACCCACATACTACAGCTGAGTGAGTAAAGACCTAACCCACATAGTCACAGACCCAAAGACCCCATGGCCCAGTGGAGGGGAGACAGTGAATTGGAAGGTAACAAACACCCTGACCAAGGTTCTGTTTCTTAGAAGCCTCACTGTATTTCCTGCATTGGTTTCTGAGATTGCCCCATGTTCTTACAGCTTTCCCTTTCTCAAATTAGCTTGAGTGGATTTCGGTTTTAGTTTTAAATCTCAAGTCAAAATATTAGCACCGAGATTAAGGGAGCCCAGTGATACTATAGATCAGGGCAGAGAGGGTGGTTACTGGATCTCAGCGTGGGAGCTGGCAGCCTGGGGAACGAAGTAGAACCACAAGCCTCCGCTGGGTCAAGGTGGCCAAACACCACGTTACGCATCAGTGGTACTGTGAGACGTGGCCAATATTAGCAAGATGTTATTCTTGTAAATTCCCCAGTCTTATGAGTAGCAATTAAAGCCCCTTCCTATGAGGCTCTGTAAGAACCTTCCCCTGCACGGTAGAGAAAACAGAGGGGATCATGACAGGAAAAAGGAAGAACAAAAAGAGAAGAGCCTCTCAGATGCCCAGCAGAGCACGGGGACTCTGTCTGAAGTGGATCCTGGAGACTAACTCAGTGGAGAAAGCATACAGAAATATTTGGTACCATCCAGAGGATTCTGTGTTTGAGTCCCAGGTAATAGATCTGCATATACATATGAAAATCCTCATTTACTAACATTTGTAATACACCTACTATGCACCTAGTACACAGTACATATTAACAACACGAGTGTTGTTTTCTTCCTGTAGGAGATAAAGAAACTGGGACTAAGACCTTATATAACTTGCTCATGTTAATATGATAACGACCTACTTACAGCTAGTAAGAAGTAGAGCTAGGATCAGAACCGTGGCTATCTGAATCTATAATCCAGACTTTTTCTACTAACCATGCTGGCTAGTTTACACTAAATGACATAGATTCAAAATACAGGCATAAGAGGATATGGATTTAAGTGACTAGTAGAATGTTTCTTCTTTTGATATTAAAGCAAACATACGAGAACAAACAGCTTATGAAATCATTCTCAAGTGTTTAATTAAAATTCATATAGCATTTAACATGTATAACGTTTAAACTCTTTCAGTGATTCTTATATTTTAAAATCCTTTGACACAACATTTTGAGGCTAACTTCATGCTATAAATCTACAAATGAACAACTTAACAACACAAAAATAAATTCAAAGTCCATTCCAATGAAAGTTTAAAACACTTTAATTACAGATAATGTAAAGATATTTAAAAAAAAGCTACAAAATGAGCACAAAGTCTTCCCTTTTGAATTTTTAATAAAATACTGCTCTGTATAAGATCTAATGAAAAATTCGAGTTACTTATAAAATAGTTATGTGAGAAAAGAAAGGAATTAAGATACATTTTTATGAATTATACTTATTTATATTGTTTGAATGAACAAAATATTGAACACTTTGATGATACAGCACACTCATATACTGTGAACCAAACCCTTATGCCTATTATCCATTAGAAATGGTACAAGAAATTGGCTTCAAATTACTAAAACATCTACAGAAACTTACTCATCAAGGACAAATTAATAGTATACCAACTGCTGAAATAATCAAGTCATGGGTGTACTGTTGGAAAAATTAATTTTTACAAGTTTATTAAAACTTTACCTATTGGAAGCCAGAGCCTCCATCACAAACTGCACTTGAGATGGCTGAGTGCACTGACTGAGCCGGCCAGGCGCTGTTGCCGGCTCACTGACACAACACACACACACACACACAATTAGTTCTGGATTGCTGACACTCTTAACTACTAAAACTATTTTACACATTTTTTCCTCTTTCTCTACAAGGACTGTGATGTCCAAGCTGTTAACTCCGCACACAACAGTGACGCTTCGACCCCCCTTCGGCCGGCCCAGTCGGCTGGCTGTTTCAACACTGCGGGGGGCTGGAGAGAAATGCGGACCTGACCTCCGACTTCACAATGCTCCCTTCTACAACTTTAAGCTTTATCCTGACTACGGAAGAAAGCTCCTGCAAAGAGACGGCTTCACTGACAGAGCTCACCAGGCGCACATGAAGAACGCCGCCAGTCTTGAGCACTGCCACCATCTCTAGAAAAATGGTAAGGGAATTTCGGTGACTCTTCTATTTTTAAAGGTAGAGAGTGCCTGCCACTGTCATTTCCCTCAAATAAATTCTCCTCTACAGTAAAAACACAATTTGGAAGCAAGATGGTACTAATAAATACAGTAAGCTCAAAAAGCTGGGATGTTGACGTATATAGTTGTTTTAAAAATCACTCTGAACACTGACATGAAGCGTGGTAGAATACAAAGGAGAGCTGGACAGTTCTATCTTTAGGTGAAAATTAGACAATCACTAAGAAAAAGCATGGTTTACTGACACAGACAGAACAGATCATTTAAAAATGAGTAAATGGAGCAGACCCTAAGGTTTATCTATTTCCTTGAGCGACAAAGATAGGTTATAAGCTGAAAACGCAGTGACTGGACACGTCTTATTTAATTGGTTTCCCTCTTCCAGCCGCCTTCTCTCTACTCCTTCTCTTAAAAACAAGAATCTAGATGAGTTTGGAAAACCAAAGCAAATACCTGATCAGAGGAAAAGAAATAACAAAAAACCTGCATCGACTTTTTCATCTCTTCCCCATAGTGGGAAAAAAGATCTCTTTATCTTTTTAGTTCTAAAAAAAAAAGAAAAAAGTCTTAAATTGAAACCAAGGAACACATAGAGGTAAAATTAATTTTTCATGCAAATGAGCCTCAGATGTTTAAGACTTTGGTCTACATGACGTTTAAATCAATTAACATATTCTATCTGTCATATTATAAAACTGGTAATAAGCAGATAATATAGGAAATGTGAAAAAAAACAATGAAACTGAAAGGATAGATCTTCAAAACTCAATGAGTCAAAAAAGAAAAAAAGTTATTGAACAAGGACATTTAGATCAAACTACTCTGGTTACGTGGAAACATGACGCAGTCTGGGGACTCCGCTCTTCTGTGCCCTATACATCACCCACCAGTTGCACAGAAAATCCACAGTAGGTTCAATAGTTGAACAGACATATATTTAAACTTTGGGGTGGATGAATCTGTCCCATCCAAAAAAGAGAAGTTATAAATTTCCCAAACTGTCAATGGACCCAGTCTCCTCGAGATCATCATGAGGGAAAACAGCCTCTGTCCCACAGGGAGGGCACATCTCCGGTGGATGTCAGTCCCACATGTGGGTAAGTCTGCAAGGGGAAAAGAATACAGACTAATGCCTGACCACCACCTAGCTGTTACAGAGCTCTCTTCTATTTTAATCTCTCTTTAATCTTGACCTTTAAAATAATATGTTTTTTTTAAAAAGGAGGAACAAAAAGAAAACACTTACTGTCTATCCACATAGGAGAGCTTGCTCTGTTCAAACACTGGGGAACTAACCCTGTGGGCTGAGCGGCACTGTGCTTACTAAACTTTTTCTTGGAGTTTTCAGGTGCGTGTGCCCCTTCCTCTGTGATCTAAGAAAAAATGTGGGCCACACACAGTTCATGAAGTGGCCCCACAGAAGTGATGGGTGAGGCAGGGAGTTTGTACAGTTACATAAAGGTGAAAAATCTTGTATTAAGCAGAACATTACTGTCACAATTTAACTTTTTGTGTTATATTCTCATGATATTTCCTTTTAAAACAAATAGAGTTTGTGAGGCAATAAGGATGAACATGGAGAATTACCTGAGCCTTATTACTCAAAATCCCACTAGAGATAAAGAAACATTCACAACAAGGAACTGCTGGAAACTGATGATGTGTGAATGCAGGAAACAGGAAATGTCACAGGACTCGCATGACTACAACGAATGGCAGATAATGAGCATTCTCTCTCACACTAAAGGCACTGCTAATATACAGACATCCTATTACTATCTAAAGAAACTGAAATCAGCAGTTAAAGGTATCCAATTATTTCGATACCAGCATTTTTAAACACACTAGTCTAAGACTCCTGGCAGAGTTCCCAATGAGCTAAATGTAATCAGATATAAGGAACAGCTCCATATAAAAATTGTGATATCCAACTTTTTAAAAAGTGTAACTTACTTCCTTAAAAATATAAGCACATCACAAAAGCTGAAACATATATGTATATATGTGTATATATACATATATATATATACATGTGTATATACACACATATATATACACACACACACACACACATATAAATTCAGGTCCTGGTACCACTGATAAATTTTCAAAGATTCTAAAATAATTTCAAGATCCACAGCTTGAAAAATACACACCCACACATGACATGCAAAGACAAAATGCCAGAGTCACCAAACGGTTCAGTATAAAGCTAAAAATATGGAAATAGAATGAGAGGCATTTGTCATGTAAATAACATACATCACAAAGTGATTGTGCTTATAAGATATAGCACACCCTGGATTTAAAAAAAATTTTGAATATCATCAGCCCCAGGAAACACTCACTACACATGGACCAACGATGGAGAGCTCTTACAGATGTTTGTCAGCTCTACAAAAGAATAATGCAATTTATTTTAATTAACATGATTAATATTTTCTACTTTATTCTATTGGAATATTAATCTGTAATCACTGTACCCTGTAAATTTTGAAACTTAATTTTATTAGAAATTACCAATGCTAGTCCTTGAATAGTCTAAAAATAATTGTAATTAGTTGCTTAAATCTAGACTGCTATTATAGTTCTAAGTAGTTAAATGAAATACTCTGATCAGTATTCTAAAACTGCTTTGGTACAAAATTTAGAATCAAGCAAAACTAGTGGCACGAGCACAAATGTGATTATTTCACAGCAGGTCTAAAGGACCCTTAGAGACAAAAGAACATAAATGAAAATACTTGTAAGAGCCATTCTCCTGACAATTCTGTTACATCATTAAAAAGAAAAATCAAATCCAAATTCAGTAAATTATACTTGAGGCCCAATTTCCATGCTCCATTTAATTATCCCTCAATGATCGTGTAAAAATGTTTGTTATTATTGCAATATGATGTCTAATTCATACTTCAGGATGCTTCAAATGATGAGGCCAATAGTTAGAGTGGTACACCTTAATGCTTAGTCCACTAGTATTATTTTAATACAAGATTTAATTTAGTCTTTTTAAAAACAACTTTATTGAGGTATAATTAATGTAAAGCAAACCACACATATTTAAGATGCACAATTTGATATAGTCTTTTAAACAGCATGAAAAGTGCCTGACAACTTAAAATTTTTCAATTGAAACATTATTTTAAAATAATAGCACATTCTAATTTTTTATGAGACACAGATATGGATTTATAAAAAGGTGGGTGGAAGGGAAAGAAATTAATTTAATTCCAAGTACCAAATTCATTCAGAAGGTTTAGAAATGCCAAAATTGACAGCCAGTTTTCTTGATTTTCTTCTCGAAGAAGAGCTTGGTGCTGACTTATGGTGACACAGACCACGACTTTGGGAGGCAGCTTCCACTTGAAAGGAAGAAGCAGGCTGAGTCATCTGAGAGGACTTTGAGGAAGCTGATGAACTCTCCTGTGGAATCACTTTGGTGACACTGGAAGACCCTGGCTGGCTAGTCTGAAGTGGGGTGGCTTCAGGACTTTGGGCCTCCTTATTCTCAAAGTTCTTTTTGTTTGCAACCCTTTTTTTAGTAACCTTCAAGGAATAAAAGTATCATCAATTAATAATATAGGCTAAAAAGAAAAACTAGTCAGAAAATACCATAAATCACACTACTAATATTTGTTCATCTCCGCTGACTTGTAACTTCCAGTTATGTTTCCAAACAGACTTTAAAAATTAGAGAAATGTAGTTATGAATAAAATATTTAGAAATTCTTCATCCCTTAAATATAAAAAAATCATATTCCTGATTTTAAATCACTTTGCGCTAGAAAAGGCTTTCATAACTTGCTGCAATTATTTATTAGAACATAAACTCAAAAGAGTGCAGGGACCAGGTCAGACTCACCATCAGCTCACCATTGGTCACAACACAAAATCTCAGCATCCAGACCTGTACTGGTACCAACTTCTAGTTGGTACTGAATAAGTAATTCTTGAATAAACAAATTTTTATCGATAGTCTTTGAGCATTAAAAACATTACCTTAAAAACCTAATAATCCTATCTCTATGTCTCACCTGTAGAGGTATGAACTGACTGTGCACACCACCCACTATGGCCCCAGCCAGGGGCCCGGGCCGGGCATGTGGAGTGTGATGAAAGGACTTTCCAGGAACCGGCACTGGTGGTCCCCACGGCATCGAGCCAAAGAGATGAGATGATGAAGGCATTATATTAGCTGTTAAAAATCATGGAAAATTTCTTTTTTTAGTAAAATGGTCTCATCAAATCCCTGAAATTGAAGACCTCTTTGTGCTACCATTCTTGGCTTTTTTTACCTTTGGCAAAGAGGCATACAACACTTAACTTATGATAAATCTTGCTTACAGCATTCAGTCTCAGAAGCCCCTCTTAGGATTATGAACAATTTTACAGAAGTCAGCTTATCACTATGCTCTCTGGCCTATGATAGCCCAGAGAATAACAAATACTGATAAGAGTTTTAGAATATTTGTAACATTATTTTAAAAAATCATAAAAGGGTCACTGAAACTGTCCCTTGGGGGAGAAAAGGCAGGGCACAAAGAAAGAAATCTTAAGGATCTCAACTGCCCCCAATGCCAAGTTGCTTTCACAGTATTCACAGGCTACAAAACCCCAAAAAAGCTTAAGTCTTCAAATGGGATCACTTTCACAACGTGTAGAATCTTTTTTTTCATTATTCCAATATTTTTAATTCAAGGATTTAAAAAAATTTGTATCTTGTTTCTTATTAAAAGCACATTGAACCAGGAGTTTCCAAACCTAATTTAAGGCTGTATTTTCCATCACCTGGGGAGCTTGTCAAGTACAGATTCCTGGGCAAAGCATCAGCTCTAAGAAACCATTGCCACCCGGGCCCAGAATCTGTACTGCTGACAAGCCCCACAGATGATTATGCAGTCAGTACCAGTGCGGCATTTGGGCACTACTGTATTAAACAGCACTGTGTTCAAACTTTCTTTTCAGAGAGAGATAAAGTTCGCCAGAACTGTAAGATAGTATAATTTAATTATGTAAAATTTAGCCATTTAAGAAATTTTGGATTAGGAGAATTGAAATACATTTTACTGTAATGAATTATAAATGTGCAAATTCCAGTGAAGAAAACTACAGACTTAGAAAATTAGGTCTTGATAACACATATAAGCAACTTTAGTAGTAGTCACAAAGTGAAGAAGATTCCTAGTTTTTTTAGCTATATAGAAAAATCAGATGAAACTAACTCTGCCTCAGGATTCGGAGATATTCAATGTTCAGCTGGTTTCTAGCTTTGACCCACTGTTAAACAGCAAAATACCATTCTGATTCTTGATCTTTTAAATGTATTTCCCCCTCCTCTCTGACCTCTTTAGGTTATCTCTTTATTACTTGTACTCCGAGTTTCAAGGCAACCTGTATGTCTTTTCGTTTGCTGCACTAAGCACCTGGTGCCCTCCCTTCCATGATCCTGGTCTCTGTCTGGGGCTCCCAGGAGACGGGTGTCGGGTCCACGCACTGTCCCTCCAAACCGCCCTTCTTTCTCATTTTCTACATTTTGTTCTTCCTGAGATTTCCATGGCTTTGCTTGGGCTTTATCTACTGAATTTTAAAAATTCAACTCAACATTTTATTCTTGTTCTCCAATTATGCTTTTTTCCCCCATACCTTCTTGTTCTTATTTTTAGGATGCAACACTGTTTTATTTCACTAAGAATATTCACAATAACTGTCTTTGATGTCTTATTTCCTACATTATCACTGTTTCCAGGTCACTTTCATTTCTCTTTGTTTTGAATTCTCTCTTAATTTTAGATATTTTCTTTTCCTAAAATCTTCAGGATCTCTCACAGTCTTAGTATCTATTCATCTGAAAGAGCAAGACACTAAAGCAGTGATCAGAAGCAGTGTCTGTGTGGGGAGGGAGCAGGCTAGAGGACTTGAGAGCTTCTCTTCAGGATGACTGGGTAGGAGCCAGGCTTTCGGCTGGGATACCCTCCAGAAGTCAGTAGATCTTTTCTTTGGAGTTCAATGAATTTCTCCAAAGAACCATTCTCCAACTAACTTCCTACCCAGGCTATGGCTGGCTATAGTCAGAAAAAAGGATGGGAAAAACAAAATTTACCTTATGCTCCGTTTTCAGCCTGGCATTTCTTTTTACTCTGTGCTGGTATTCCCATATCTAGGGAGCCCTCTGGAGAACACACCTCCAATCTTTTGCCCAACTGCATGGCTGTGTGGGGGTGGGACCTGGAGGGGAGGGGTCCCATCACTCTACAGACTCTGAACCCACCCCACTCTGAGCTCGGGCTTCTTGGGAAGCTCCGGCAGCTTCTGACAATGCCCAAGCTCTGAATCTCATGGGAACTGTGAGAGACAACCTACTTATCAGCTCATTTGTGTCCTCTTCTACAGACACTTCAGTTTGTACTGGGTTGGCCGAAAAGTCCATATAGTTTTTTCTATAAAAGACTGATTTTTCATTTTCACCAATAACATTATTGATTTATATATTTTGAGTATGTCAGCTATCTTATGCTATTGGCTTCTAGTGGGAAGAGACCAGGGGTGCTGCTAAACATCTTCCAATGCATAAAACAACCCACAGCATAGAATTATTTGGCAAAAATGTCAACAGTACCAAGAAACTTCACAAACCACTCTGACACATTCGATCAGTCACAGCACCTTCTCCATACAATGCACAAATCTTTTTTTGCAATTCAGTGCATTTTTACCTTTCTTGACATAATAAAGTATAATATGCCAAAAAAGTTGCTTGATTTCTCGATCTTCAGTATTAAAATGGCTGCACAAAAATTTACCATTTTGGGTTAAGTTTTTTTTAAAGGCACGCTGAGATGACAGCTGTCACAATACAATCTAACAAAACTGTTCTGAATAAAGTTAAAGAAAACTAAGGGCTACCAGAACCATCTTAGAGAAAAAACCAAATGAACTTTTTGGCCAACCCAACAGCTTAACCCTGCTACGCTAAATTGTACTACTACTACTTTTTCAACTGCTTTTTTCATCACAAACTCTTTTCAAATCTCTAATTTGCTGATATTTCTTCTCTCATCTCTTTGTCCTTCTAGGTTACGCTTTAGAAATAATCTGTGTTTTAGTTTAATGGAGTTTAGGCAAAAAGATTTTAGAGATAACTTGTTTATTCAGCATTATTAATCTCTGTAATGTTTATAGTGAGGATCAGATATGTAGAACTGCAATAATACCTAGAATAGTAGACTCAAAAAAGTAATTTTCTGGACTTAAAATAAACAAGTTACTGGCTTTAAAATGATAATGATTAGGATACGAAGAAGCCAATTGTCATTAGGAAAACAAATGGGTGAGAAAAGAAATGTTTAGCCCTGACCAGGTAGCTCAGTGGGTTGGAGTATCATCCCATAAATTGGATGATCAAGTGCTGAATTCCCAATCAGGGCACATGCCTAGGTTGTGGGCTTGATCCCCAGCTGGGGGTGTATGGGAGGTAACTGATTGAGGTTTCTCTCTCACATCGATGTTTCTCTCCCCCTCTCACCCTCCTTTCCTCTCTCTGTAAAATCAATAAATATACCCTCAAGTGAGGATAAAAAAAATGTTTAATGAACTTGAGATTTAGAATCATTAAATTACAAAATGTTAGTCTTAAAGAGATCCTAGATGCATCTAGCATAAATAAGAACGTGGAGCCCCAAAGCAGTTACATGAGGAAGTCAGTAAATGGCCACAGGAAGCATGGAACTACCTGCTTGGTAACTCAAGGCACTGCATGTGAAGGAGGCAGACAATGAGGAAAGAATAGAAAGAAACACACCAGTAAGCTTAAAAACCCCTCCAACTCTTCATTTCTGTCGTCATCAAGGACAGCGTCTTTCTCAAGCACAGCTTCAAAATCTGACCTGTTTTTATCCCTTTCACCTGTTTTCTCCTGGCCTGTGTTTTTTTTTAATCCTCACCCATGGACATTTTTTATTGCTTTTAGAGAGAGGGGAAAGGAGAGAGGAAAACATCGATGTGAGAGGGAAACATTCATCGGATTCCCACGCCCACATGCACCGGACCAAGGATAGAACCCATAACCTAGGCATGTGCCCTGACCAGGAATCCAACTGCCAATCTTTTGGTTTATGGGAGGAAGCTCCAACTGAGCCACACAGGAAGGCCTCTCCATTTTTGTTTTTAATGTCTAACTTAAACCCAAATTCATCTGTTGGCAGCTACTATGGACTATGGGGCTACCCAGAACAAAGTGCCGTCCTCTTTTAGCCACACTAGAGGCTGGAGGAGGACAATGATGTTGCTAGGTGAACCTGCAGGCGCTGGCTTCAGGCTAACATCTCACAATGCTTTATTACATTCCCTAAACAGCTAAATTTTTTTGTTTATTCAAATTGATGCATCCTGAAAGAACTTTCTAAAAATAGAAACTCAATAACAAGTATTTAAAAAAGCAAAATATCTTACCAGTAGGTTGGGGAAAAACTGGAGGAATGGTTCCGGGTGGTACAGCAGGAGCATAATTTGCAAATATTGGTGGAGGCAAAGGGAAACTCACTCCTAAAGAGCCCTGTGGAAGTATTTAAAAGTTAGAAGACAGAGCAACAAAGACATCTATAGGGATTAATTAAAAATGTATTAGAGAAGATCGTGAACAGTTCTCACCAACTGTTGTAAAGCAAAAAGTGCAGCTTTTTCCTTGGCTTCATTTTCAGAATGGCACTGTGGCCCATGTACCAGCAAGCCATTAGACAACTTTACCTGGCAAACCGTCATTGTCTGAAACGAGAGAATGTGAGTGTCTATGAAGCTATCTGTCTAGGAAGCTGACTTCCTCCCCCAAAGCTTAGTTTAAACAAATAGAATTACTTCATCTGACATCCTGTAAAAAATAAAAATAAAAAAATTCAAGAATTCAAAAGAGGACTATTTAAGTTTTGGGTTAGCATGCAAAAACTTTAAAATTGTTGCCTTATCTTCCAGTGTTTACAAAATAAAATGCTTTCTAAGCTAGTTGAAGGGTAAAGCATCCTCATGCAAATTAAAGTCAGAAAAACTGTTTTCTTTATACCAAGGGTTGGGAAACTAGGACTTCTCGCTTTCATAAATAAGGTTTTATTGGAACACAGCTGAGTGCCTTCTTTAAAGTATCATCTGTGGCCGTTCTCACACTGTGACTGCACAGTTGAGTGGTTGTGATAAAGAACACATGCCTGCGGAGGCCATATGTACTGTCTGGACCCTTACAGAAAAAATTTGCTGACCCCTGCACTACGCAATCTTCCAAAGAGGCAATATTGCCCTAATATGAATTAATCGCCAAAATCCAAAAGACTCAGAGGCACTGATTTTATATTCACATTTAAATTATAACTCTTTACATTACACTTTTTTCCCTTTTAAAAAAAGAATTCTTTTTCAAAAATCCCCTTTTACAAAAGGTAGCAGAGTTTAATCCTGCTTTCTGTTTTAGGCAAGAATGTACTAAGAACTTACATGTAAAAAAGAATAAAACAATCTTTCTTGTGGATACTGGTCCTCCAGGTGCAGTATGGGCACCCTGAGGGTCCCTGAGACCCTTCAGAGGTCCTTGAGGTCACAGCTATTTTCACGATAGTATTAAGACACTATTTGCCTTTTCACTCTCATTTCCCACAAATATATAGAGGACAGACACTTCACTGATATAGTTTCAGATTCTATATTACAAGAAATTTTTAAGAAACAATGTTTTACTGTAGTATCAAAGAACATCCTCGATTATATGAAAAGACTATTAAAATTATCTCCGTTTCAACTACCCACTGTGTGAGGCCAGGTTTTCTTCATATATTTCAACCAAAAAACATATCACAAGAGACTGATAGTAAAAGGAGGTGTGAAAACCTAGCTTCCTTTAAGCTAGATACGGAAAAGACTTGCAAAAATGTAAAGCAAGGCCTCTTACTAATTTTTTTGGAAAAGTTATTTTTAAATAAACAAATATTTATTTTAGTCTTAATTTCTAATACAGTAAATAGGGAGATAACAAGTAAACATAAGTACTTTGGGGTTCCTCCCAAATTCAGGGAGTTTCTAAGATCAGAAAGTTTGAGCCAAGATGCTTGAGACCAAAATCCCTAGCTCCACCCTTTAAAGAACCTGGCCAGGCTCCCTGCTGCCTAGGTTCCTCTGTCAGGCTCTCTGAGGGCTCTGGTTCTGCATAAATGGAACAGCCAGAGTGACAAGTATATGTATATACTGCTGATAAAGTAAAAAAAAGTCAGCCCCATCAGACTTTTTCTAGCCAAAGACTTTCATCAATTTATTTAAACTTAGTGTTATAGAACTTCTATAAATGGAACAGTAGTATACTATACCTGTGGTGTTCTAAGAAAGGAGAAATCTGGTTGTGGCATTCCAACAAGGGAACAAATTCTAGAAAGTTCAGTTACGGGTGTGGACGTAGGAGGAATCTGGCTGGAAGCAGGCCAACACACGTTGTCTACAGACCGAACATGGTGGTACTCACTAGCACTATGAGGCTTGTTTACATAAGATGCTGCCAAGAAAGAGAACAGGACATACCCATATTAAATGATATCTCAAACTGTGTAATTATGACAGAGTTTCATAAAATAAAAGCAAAAATTTTGTTTTGCTCAAAAGAAGTGAAAAGAGGAATCTCCCAAAAAGCATTATTTAGAATAATATAAGAATTATTTAGTACTGCCTAAAATTAGTAAAAATTCAATAAAGACTTTAGGTAATTGAAATTGATTAATGATACATGATTAAAATAAAGGTTTTAAAAAACAGTAAGTAGCTGATAGGCAAAAATGAACATCTCGAGAGATGAATGATTAGTTATGTTACAGGCAAAATTTAAATAAGCAAGTGGCTTTCTTCAGGTGACTCTGGCTTCAGTCCTCTCAACATTTCATCTTACATGCTGAGGCACAATAAATGAATGTTTTTGTTGCTCCAAATGAAGCTTCTTAATTTTTTTTTTCTGAAATTAAGTCTTTAAAGTGCTTTCATATAGAAAATGATTTAAAAGTTCTTAAAGTTCACATTTTTCATGACCAATTAACTCACTAATAGAACAAGACCATACCCCCTTGAAAAATGATTCTAACCTTCTTACTAAGACATGGTTAAGTGGCCTGCCCGGGGTCACAGATCTCATTAGTTCTGCAATATGGGCTGGATTCTAAGCTCTTGACTCTAAGGTGTATGATTTTTTTTTCACTACACTAAAATAAAGTAAAAGTTATTTGTTTTTAACAGTAGAACCCTCTCTATTTAATATTGTTTTTAAGTTTTTATTTTGTCCTATTTCAAGAGCATGTCTGTCACTATGATAATTAATTTCCTAATAGTTATTGAAATTTTTAGTTAATTTTTATCACAGAATTCACTGGAGTATAAATGAAGGAAGGCTCCAATTTTGTTCCATATTTGGCTCCTTAATAAATAGATCTGCTTACTTCAAAATATTTTTTACCTTTCTGAAAAACTTCTGTCCCCATCTACTTTTACATTACTGATTCTTCCAGGTAGACTTTTGCAGACAATGACACAGACAAAATACTAAAGCACAGGGGCCCTACAGAAGCATGGGGCAATGATGGATAGCTGCTGAATTCCAGCTGTGTGCCAGATGCTGTAGGTTTCACAGATTTCAGGTGTCTGCCTCCATTAATTATTTTAAATTGACTTTATGAGTTCTTTTATTTTTATGTTGGTCAAATTATTTTAACATAATGCTAATATTAATTTTTTGGCACCTACAATGTGTTAGACCCAGTTTTAATGGTTTTATAGATGTCATAACAACAGTCACCTGAAATTTTCTTTTCGCTTTGTAAATAGGAAAAAAGAAGTTCCAAAAAGTCAAGGGATATATTTAAGATACAGTCATTTTTAAATTCCTGGGGGAAAAAAGCTAGAATGTGCAAACCTTTCCAGGTGTGGGGTCTACAGAGTGAGTATCTGTAACAGGACAATTTAAGTGCTCCCAGGAAGACATTTAGGAACTATGTATCTATTGGTTACAGAGTTAATATATAAATGACAAAAGCATGAAAATTACATCTTATGTGTTACTTTTAATAATAGTCTTTTAAAAAATAACAGTAGGATTTTAAGGGACAGATCAACAGCAATACAATCATAGTAGGAGATTTTAACACCCCACTGTCATCAATGGACAGATCTTATAGACAAAAAGCCAACAAGGACATAGTGACCTTAAATGACACACTCAATTGGATAGCTTTAATTGATATTTATAGAACATGTTATCCCCAAATAGCAGAATATACATTCTTCTCAAGTGTAAATAACATTCTCAAAGACAGATCACATGTTAGGTCACAAAATAAGTCTTAACAAATTCAAGAACACTAAAATCATATCAAGCATCTTCTCAGATTTCAATGGCATGAAACCAGAAGTCAACTACAATTAAAACTCAAATACATTAAAATACATGGAGGCTGAATAGCATGTTATTAAAAATGAATGAGTAATCAATTGAGAACAAGAATGAAATAAATTACCTGGAAACAAATAACTGAACAAACAACAACCCCAAATCTTTGGGACACAGTGAAAGTAGGACTGAGAATGAAGTTCATAGCATTACAGGCCTATCTCAATAAGCAAGAAAAAACTCAAAAGAATCTACATATACACCTAAAAGAACTAGAAAGAGAATAACAAAGCCTAGAGTGAGTAGAAGGAAGGAAATAATAAAGATTGAGGCAGATAGAAATGACATAGAGACTAAAAGAACAATACAAAAGATCAATGGAACCAGGAGCTGGTTCTTTGAAAAGATAAATAAGATTGGAAAACCTTTAACCAGACTTATCAAGAAAAAAAGAGAGGACCCAAACAAATAAAATAAAAAATGAAGAGAAGTAAAAACTGACATCATAGAAATACAAAGGACTGTAAGAAAATACTATGAACAACTATATGCCAACAAATTGGGACAACCTGGGCAAAATGGATAAATCCTAGAAACATCTAGTCTTCCAACACAGATCAGGAAGAATCAGAAAACCTGAATAGACAGATTACAACCAATGAAATTGAAGCAGTAATCATAAACTTTCAGCAAACAAAAGTTCTGGAACAGATGGCTTCACAGGCAAATTTCATCAAACATTCAAAGAACTAACACCTCTCTTTCTCAAACTATTCCAAAAAATTCAAGAGGATGGAAGACTTCCTAGCTCTTTTTACAGGGTCACCATTATCTTAATTCCAAAACCAAATAAAGACACTAAAAAAAAAAAAAGAAAACTATAGAACAATTATCCCTGATGAACACAGATGCTAAAGTCCTCAACAGAATATTAGCAAAGGGGATTCAGCAATATCTTATAAAGATCATATACCATGGTAAACTGGGATTTATCCCAAGGATGCAAGGTTGGTACAATACATGCAAAAATCAATAAACATGGTACATCACACAAACGAAATGAAAAGACAAAAATAACATGATCATATCAATACATGCAGAAAAAGATTTTGATAAAATCCAGCACCAATTTATGATATAAGCTCTCAAAAAGTGGGAAAAGAAGGAACATACTTCAATATAATAAAGGCCATATATGAAAAACCTACAGCCAGCATCATACTCAATGGGCAAACACCAAAAGCATTTTCCTTACAACCAGGAGTAAGACAGGGTTGTCCGCTTTTACCACTCTCATCCAACATAGTACTGGAAGTCCTAAACACCGCATTCAGACAAGAAGAAATAAAGGGACATACAAATTGGAAAGGAGGAAGTAAAATGTCATTGAAAGAAGACATGACATTGTACATAGAAAACCCTAGAGACTCCACCAAAAAACGAATAAATCTAATGAATGAATTTGGTGAAACAGAAAATACAAAATTAACATTCAGAAATCAGTGGCATTTTTATATAGCAACAATGAATTATCAGAGGAACGAATATAAGAATCCCATTTACTCTTGTAAGAATAAGCACAAAAAAGTTAATGAGGAATAAATTTAACCAAGGAGGTAAAAATCTGTATTTGGAAGACTATAGGACAATAAGGAAAGAAACAGGAAGATACAAATAAGTGGAAACATATAGTGTGTCCATGGATTAAAAAATTAACATCATTAAAATGTCCATACTACTCAAAGCAATCCATGGACTCAATGCAATTTCTATTAAAATACCAAAGGCATATTCCACAGATCCAGAACAAATATTCCAAAAATTTATATGTAACCAAAAAAAGTCCACAAATAGCCTTAGCAATCTAGAGAAAGAAGAACAAAGTTGGAGGTATCATAGTACCTGATATTAAACTATACTACGAGGCCAATGTAGTCAAAACAGCCTGGTATTGGGATAAGAACAGGCATGTAGATCAATGGAAGAGAACAGAGAGTCCAGGAATCAACCAAAGTTAATTGATGTGGTCAATTAACACTTGACAAAGGAGTTAAGAGTGTAAAATAAAGACAGCCTCTTCAATAAATGGCATTGGGAAAACTGGATGTGTACGTGCAATAAAACTAGACCACCAACTTACACCATACACAAGACCAAACTCAATGTAGGTTGTGAAACCATACACATCCTAGAAAAAAACATATGCAGTAACATCTCAGACAGTTCTCATAGCAGTATTTTTTTCTGATGTATTTCCTCTGGCCAGGGGGAAAAAATAAACAAATGGGACTACATCCAATTACACAAAATGCTCCTGCACAACAAAAGAAACCATCATCAAAATGAAAAGGGATTCCACTGTATGGGAGAACATATTTGCAAATGGTACACTTAATAAGAGATTCATTTCCAAAATATATAAAGAACTTACATAACAACATCAGGAAGATAAACAATCCAATTAAAAAACAGGCAAAGGACCAGAATAGACAATTCTCCAAAGAGGACATACAAATGGCCAACAGACATACGGAAATTGCTCAACATCCTTAATCATAAGAGAGCTGCAAATTAAAACCGCAGTGAGATACCACTTCACACCTGCCAGAATGACGATCATCAATAAATCAACAAACAACAGTGCTGGCGAAAATGTGGACAAAGGAAACCCTTGTGCACTGTTGGTGGGAATGGAGATTGGTGCAACCACTGTGAAAAACAGTTCAGCGTTTCCTCAAAAAATTAAAAATGCAACTGCTTTTTGACCCAGTCATCCCACTTTTGGGAATATATCCTAAGAATTCCAAAACACCGATTAGAAGGAATATATACACTCCTATGCTCAAACCAGCAGTATTATTTACAATTGTCAAGATCTGGAAACAGCCCCAGTGCCCATCTGTAGATGAGTGGATAAAAAGCTGTGGTACACGCACACAATGGAATACAATGTGGCCACAAAAGGAAGAAACTCTCAGCTTTTGCAACAGCATGGATGGACGTGGAGATTATTATGCTAAGTGAAATAAGCCAGTTGGTAAAATACCCTATGATTTCATTTGCATGTGGAATCTAATAAACAAAATAAACTGAGGAACAAAACAGAAACAGGCATGGACACATGGAAGACTGACAGCTGTCAGAAGGAGGGAGAGGAGAGGACCAGATGAAAGAAAGTGATGGGATTAGGCAAAGAACATATATGCACAAGCCTTAGACACAGACAACAGTATGTGATGATGGCCACGGGGAAGGAGGGACAAGGGTAGGGTGGAGGCGGGTAAAGGAAGGACAAATGGGGACATCTCTAATAGTATAAACAATAAAAATAAAGTAAGAAACCCCCAGTAGTTTCATCTTTAAAAGACACACAATAAAAAGTACAGTGAATTTTTGAAATGATGTTATTAGTGGTTGCACTTAGCTTACTTACTTAATTTCCTACTTTGTTTAGGCTGTGAGGAAGGCGCACACTCATCTCTTCTGTTAGAAGAGACAGTGGCTTCATTCCCAAACTGCTTCACTTTGTTCTTATGGTCCAGAGGATCAGAGCCATCAATTTTTAGAATTTCTTTAAGCATCCGCGTTCCCTTCTGTTTTCAAAATGATTGGTATGGAGATGGTGGGGAAAGGGGAGAAAAGTTAACAGAATTATATAGCTTACTGATCCTTCTTTTAATGAGTTACATTGTTAAAAATTAAAACAATAACGACATTCAGATAAAGAACAAGGAAAATCAGTAGTCTGGAGTAAAAAAAAAAACAACCAACATTTTGTACGAGTGAACTTTTTGCAAAAAGATGAAAAAAAGTTTATAGTTACTACTTACCTTTTGACCAAACTGTCTACTAGCAATGTTTGAAAAGTAAGGGAGCTACGTATGGTCCAAAGAGAAAAAAGAAAAAAGGGTTGGTTTTCCTCACAGGATGACAGTAAGATTAACAAGCTGGTCTACGTGACAGAGAAGTGTTTTAACAGTTGCATGGGATGTGTATTCATGGCCAACAACACTGAAATTACCGTAGTACACAAGCTCCTACAAAATACGAACCATAGCAAACGACTGTGGTGACAAATGTTCTTCACTTGGAGGCTCTTCATGATGAGATGACTGTACTTCATTTTCTTTGGAGATATTCAAGGATGCTAAAAAGTTCTCAAATCCAGTGTTAGGCTGAAAGAATAATATTTTGTGCATGAAGATGAAAGTCCAAGGACACGGAAACAGAAAGACTTATGTACAAAAATGATTTTTAATTTTCACCCAACCATCCAACCAGGTGGGAAAATCAAATTAATAAATGTTCATTTACCTTATCAACAGCATGTGGATAACCAGTCACAACCTTTTGATTTTCTGAGACTTCTGGAGTTTCATTTCTCTTTAGTAGCTTAGTATTACATTTGTCAGGCCGTCCAAATGTCTATAAAGAGTACAAGGGAGTTTTTTGGTTCAAATAAAATTTATACTAACACTACTTAATAGTGTTCTAAATAAACTGCTGTAAACTTTAAAAAATGTGATATTCTCCCTTTTATATCATAAGAAAAAAAGGCGGGCCTGTAAACTTAGATGAGGAAAAAATTACATATTTATCTTCATTAATTTCTAAATAAGAATTCAGGATTCCCTTTCATTATGAGTACAGGCAGTAAACCACAACAGGGGTGGCTCTAATCCCATTTCAGTGTAATTGGTTTTCTTTCACATATTATGTATATTTTTTTAGCATTAAGACATTATTCTGAGAAAGAGTTCACAGGCTTTACCAAAGAAGTGCATGACATGAAGAAAATTATAGAATAAGAGTGGCAGAAGAGGGCCTTAAAAGTCATGTAAATCAACCTATTTACTGATATCTAAATATTAATGGATTAAACCTCTAGTCAAGATGGAGGCATAGGTAAGCACAGCATGCTTCCTTACACAACCACTTCAAAATTACAATTAAACTGCAGAACAACCATCACTCAGAACTGTCAGAAATCGAGTTGAATGGAAGTCTGACAACTATGGAATTCAAGAAACAACATCCATCCAGACTGGTAGGAGGGGCAGATAAGGGCAACAGACTGGTCCTATATCTACTTGGGTGGATAAAATTTGGGAGGGATATCTGGGGAGCAAGAAGTCCCAGCCTGACCCAGGTCTGCCAGCCCAGCATTTCAGTGCCAGGAAGATGAGTCCCCACAACTTCTGGCTGCAAAACCCTGCAGAGAGTGAGTCAGTGGAAGAAACTTCCGGAGTCCCAAGCAGTTCCTTTTAAAGAACCTGCACACAGACTTTCTCAGACTCACTCTGTCTGAGCTCCAGCATGGGAAGGGGGTGGTTGAAAGGCACCAGTAACATACAGGGAGGAACTGAAGTTTTTGACCTCAAAGCAAGAGCTGGGGGACAGCTTTCTCCCAGACAGAAAGGCAAGCAGAGGCCACTGTCCCTATTCTGAACTCTCCCAGCCACAGAACCACAGAGCTGGCAGGCTGATACCATATCTGAGACTGTGCCAACCTGGCTAACACTGTTTGCCCTGCCCTGGAGATCCCCTGAGACTGTGCCACGACTTATGGCCCACACTAGCTGTTAGCAGGTGCTTTTCCGTGTGAACGGCTGGTCTTGGCGCATGCTTCACAACTCCCAAAGACCCAGTCGAAACAAAGGGTACACTAATTGAAGTAAAGAACAATTTACAGGGAAACAACAGTACAGTGGCTGAAGCTGAGAATCAAATCAATGATTTGGAACATAAGGAATCAAAACACAACCAAGCAGAACAAGAAGAAGAAAAAGAATAATAACAATAAAAAAGAGGAGACTGTACGCAGCCTCTGGGACAACTTCAAGAATTCCAACATTTGCATCATGGGGTGCCAGAAGGAGAAGAGAAAGAGCAAGAAATTGGAAATCTATTTGGAAAACTAATGAAAGAAAACTTCCCTAATTTGAAGGAAATAGACATGCAAGTCCAGGAAGCACACAGAGTCCCAAACAAGATGGATACAAAGAGGTCCACTCCAAGACACATCATAATTAAAATGCAAAGGTTAAAGGTAAAGAGAGGATTTTAAAAGCAGTAAGAGAAAACCAATTACTTACCTATAGGGGAGTTCTCATAAGAACTGTCAGCTGATTTATTAAAAGAAACTTTGCAGGCTAGAAGGGATTGGC
The DNA here is from genome assembly GCA_004024845.1 of Tonatia bakeri. Classification (NCBI taxonomy): domain Eukaryota; kingdom Metazoa; phylum Chordata; class Mammalia; order Chiroptera; family Phyllostomidae; genus Tonatia; species Tonatia bakeri. The sequence goes on along the minus strand of PVIA01009091.1, from coordinate 40,946 downwards.
AAGAAATATTCAAAGTAATAAAAAGTAGGGAACTACAGCCAAGATTGTTCTGCCCAGAAAAGCTATCATTTACAATCAAAGGGCAGATGTTCATCATCACCAAACCATTGTTATATAAAATGTTAAAGGGACTATTTAAGAAAAAGATCAAAACTATAAACAATAAAATGGCAATAAATACATATCTATCAACAATTGAATCTAAAAAACTAAGCAAACAAGAAGAACAGAGACAAAATCATGGATATGGAGAGCATTTTGATGGTTACCAGATACAAGGGGGTTGTGGGAATAGTGGGTGAAGAGATGAGGGGATTAAGAAGTACAAATAGGAAGTTCTAGAATACTCATGGGGATGTAAAGTTGAGTACAGGAAATGGAATAGCCAAATAAATTACATATATGAACCATGGATATAAACAATGGTACACGGATTGCCTGAGAGAGTGGTGGGGTGCTGGGTGGAGGGATGCAAAGGGGGAGAAAGTGGGATACCTATAATGGTATAATCAATAAAATATAACTAAAAAATAGGATATTAATGGATAAAAAAGTAAATATTAATGGATTCTATTTATTGAGAACTTTTTATATGCCAAATATTCTGCAAAGATATTTTATACATTTGATATATTACTAGTTGTAAGACATCTAACTTTTTCAAACTCTGTATTAAAATATACATACAAACATATACACACAATAAGGGTACATGCTGATTTTTTTAGATTAAAATTTGTTACACTTTGATCATACTTCATATCAAACAGCAATGACTACAAATAAAACATTACCTCCTGTTTCCCCCTGCAACCTAACTCCAAGGAATTAACAGTTAACTTTAAAGTGCTGATCCACATTCTTTTACTGTATATATAAGCATATTTCTATACTTATACATACATATACAGATTTAGGTACATAGGTATGTTTGTATGTGTATATATAGATGATATATAATGAGAGAGACAAGTGATCTATTATTTTAAAGATTTTATTTATTTATTTTTAGATGGGGAAAGGAAGGGAGAAAGAGAGGGAGAGAAACATCAGTGTGTGCTTGCCTCTCACACACCCCCTACTGGGGACCTGGCCCACAACCCAGGCATGTGCCCTGACTGGGATTGAACTGGTGACCCTTTGGTTCACAGGCCCTCTAGCAATCCACTGAACCACATCAGCCAGGGGACAAGTGATCTATTTTTATCTCCATTTTAAAGATGAAGACCTTGAGGCTGAGAAATGCAGTGCACTGCTGCAGGCCACCCAACTTTAAACAGAAGAACGACGGTTTCAGGTAATTCTAGTTCCAAACCCTGGACTCTAGCTGTGCAACCATCCATCCAAGTGACTCTAAAACTATACTTCAGCATCCTCTTGCCACATACCTTATGGATTTAATTAAAAAGGCTGTAAATTTCAGTCCGATGCCACAAAGCCACCAACTGCAATAAAAAGTTGGCTCCTGAGTATTTCATTACTTAGCTTACCTGGTTACTTGACATTTTTTGTGACCGACTCTCAGTTTGGGGGCTTTTACTCTCTTCTTTAACTGGAGACAAGAAAATAGAAATTTTGGTAAATGAAAGAACTTGCTGCACACTAATTAAATTTACCAAATTTTACCACTGCAAGGTACTATGTTAAAAATTCACATAATTCCAAGATGAAGGTCCTGATCTTGAGGAACTTACAGTCTAGATGAAGAGGAGACAAGATACAGACAACAACAACAAGAAAACAGAAAAGATGGCATTTAATTGAGCCTTAAAGGATAACAGGTTTCTAAAGGGCAAAAAAGGAGGCTAAGTATTCCAGGCAAAGGAAATAATAGGAGAAAAGATATGGAAACTGAGAACAAGGAATGTGGTTTTAAACTTTGAACAGCCTAGTTCTGCTGGACATTAAGGAGCTTACAGTAAGGAGCATCCGTGTTCCCTCCATTACATTTAACTTAAAATATAAAAGAAAATAATATTGATACAAAATCATAGTCTAGCCCTGGTCTTAGTTGGTAGGTTGTCATCACATGAAGCAAAAGGTCGCTAGTTTGATTCCCTCTAAGGGCACATGCCTTGGTTGGGGATTCGGTCCCTGGTCAGTGGTCATACAAGAGGCAACCAACCAACATTTCTCTCTCAAATCGATGTTTCTCTCCCACTTTCTCCTTCCCTTGCTCTCTCTCTAAACATAAATAAAATCTTAATAAAATATATAGTCTAACAGTTATCAAACTGAACCAAAGTTATAAAGCTATAACATTTTTAAAATTATTTTTAAAACTACAAGTCCTATATAAATGCATAAAGAGCATATATAATATATAAGAAATCAGAATCAAGACTATGCAGTTGATGTTTTCTCCACTGGAAATCTCTTTGGCCAGTTTTCTGCAAAGCTTATAACATTCCACTCCCCATTTATTTGTGTTTCTGTTTAAATATTATGTTCTCAAATAGGCATTCCTTGACCACCTATTTAAAATAGGACATCTATCACTCAATTCTCCTAATCTTTATTTTTCATCATAGACTTTATCATTACTAGATTATGGAATGTATTGTTTCTTTGGCTATGATAAGATTCCACTTTAGAATGTAAAAACTTCTACTCTGGTTTCTCTTCAGATTGTACAAATCTTTTACCTTTTACTAAAGATTTCCATGGAGAGGAACAACTCTTAAGTTTTTACCCAATTTTTTGAGACCTTCCATTTGCAGGGCTTATTAGAAAAAAAAGTAAAAACTTGTCTGTTTTTCATTCATGCATTCCCAGCAACTCACACGTAATCACTCAAGACATAGCAGTTGAATAAAGAAATGATCCAGGAAAGGAAGATGTCAGCGAGGTAGAAGGGAGTAGATTCCATGTCCCCCTACACATGGGAGAGAAACCTAGCCGATCTACGGAGGAGTAGAGCAAACAGCCAACAGTACCCCAGCATGTATGAAAATAAGAGACCCAAAACTGTAGTGGACACTGAAAAACCTCTGGTAAGGAGAGTGCTGCAGAACAATAAGGTCCCGGGGACGGCGTGGGGACCATGGTGGCTGCAGCCCCAGGCCCAGAGCCCGCAGCCAGGTTTACCACAGAGTCCTTGGGAGAGAGCTGGGTCAACAGCCCCCTCCCCGGCCAAACAAGGTTTGAGCAGCACTGGGAGAGATCTGGCTGTTTGAAGTCGCAGAAAGGGGAATAAGGACTAAGTGGCAATCACACAGGGGCTGTGAGCACCTGCGGTCTTTTGACATCAGTTGGGGAGAGTTGAGAGTTGCACAGTGATGGACCCTGACCCTGATAGTCACCGGTCTGGCTGGAGAATTGGGCTGTGTGAAAGGCCAGGCCTTTGTATCGTGGGGCAGGCTTGAGTAGGAGGAATTTCTCAAAAAGAAAAAGTGAAAAGAGAGACACTGTTTGGGGAATTCTCCTGCAGCAACTGCTCCGGCCTACTCCCTACCCAGGCGGGCAGTGATGCCGAGGTTGCGAGGAAGGCCCTGCACACCCCCACAGCACCGGGAAGGGTGTGCATTCTAGCCCCCAGAACCTAGGCAGCCTGGCCCCCAGCCCACACGGGTAACCCCGGGGAAAGAGCACTTTGAGGAGAACCTGCATCCCCCACCCAAGGTGCCAGGCTAGCTCTGGGGAGAGTGCGCACTAGACTGGGTGCAGATCGGGAAGGGAGAAGAGCCATACCAACCACCCCTCAGCCTCCTGCAGCCAGCAAGACCACAAAAAAACCGGTTTGGCCAGTTTGAAACCAACAAGAGGTGTTTTCTTTGAAGTAATGTTTTATTTTTAAATTTTTATTATTGTTTTATCTTTCAATTCCTTTTTCCTCTTTCCTTCTTTCTTCCTTCTCCCTTTCCTTCCAATTTTATCTCTTCTTCCTCCTTTCTTCTGCTTTTTTTTTTAAATACCCACAAGTGAGAGAAAAAAAATAAAAAACAACAAAACAAAACCCAGGAACTGTGAAAAGACCAGAGTTGGACCCAAAGAGGGGATTTCCCAACAGCTGAGACAGTGAGAAATTTCGCTTTGCTATTACAGAGAACCTGCAAGTTAATGCAGATTTGTATTATTATTTTTTCATTATTCTTACATCTTTTATTTTAAAAGCATTTTTGTATTCCTCTTCTTTGTGTACAATCCTCTTTGCTTGGCTGGTTATATTGTATCATTTGACAGGTTTCCCCTGTTCTCTCTTCTCACAGTGTATTGCTAATTTACTGTCCTTCACTTGTGTCCCATTAGTACACTACTCAAGGTCCTATACTCCCTATTCTTGTTATCCAGATCACATAGACTCTGTCATATAATTATTTCTCTAATATTACTGTAAATAATAGCTGTTTCATACACTTGCAATTACTTCACAACACCCCTCACAGATCTTAGCTTCACAGTTTCCTGAACTCTATTACTGTAGTGGTTAACGTTATTCTCTCACACACTACACCTATTATTACTACCCTTTACCTCAGAATCTGACCTCCCACAACTTCACTGCTTTCTAGATCCAACTCACAATCCTTCCCTCCGCAACAACAGACTTATCTTCTTTCCATACTTTCTAAAAAGTGGCTAGTTGGGTGGAAGATCATGGTTAACACTATACATAGCCAAAGGATCTCCTATCTCTTCTACTACTACTACTGTAAATATCATAGAATACTCGCGCTGTCTTAAGCCATTTTGCCTTCCCCCTCCAACTGATCACAAAACAGAGTAGGTGGAAGCGGTGAACGCCAGGATACCCACAGAAAGCAAAACCCAACAACAAAAGGAACCACCAACAGATAATAACAGAAAAAGGTGAAGGAGGGAATGGAAACCACACAAACCTCAATCCAGGACCTATCTGGAAATACATCTAAATAGTGGAGAAACTACCCAGTACAAACAACTGAACAAAAGCAAGAGTGAATCCTCAAAACCTTGTACACATGAAAGAACCAGCTTCAACACAACCTGCCAACACCAGCAAAACAAAATACAAGAGGTGGTGAACAGAGTGACCCTCAGTTAACCAGCTGGTGGCAAGGACCCACCAAAGAAAAACCCTACAACAATTAAAACCCAAAGATAAACACAGAGCCAACTTAAACAACAGCCCAAGACTAGTGAGCTCAGGAGATCAAGTAGACTGCACCACTGAATCTCACAGGTATTCTACCACAGAAGTTCACACCATAAACACAGGGAGCCAGAACAGATCAATTTAAGAAGCTAAGGCTAACAAGAAGAGTCTCACAAACAATGGGCAGACAAAGAAACAAGCACCAAATGAAAGGAAAGGAAGAAGCCTCAGAAAGTGCTAAATGAAACAGAGGCAAATCAACTATCAGATACTGAGTTCAAAGCAATGGTTATCAGGAAGCTCAATGAGCTCACAATGAGCTACTAGAAACTACAAGGAAACTACAATGAACTCACTGCAAACTATATAAACATGAAAAAGGAAATAGAAACTATCAACAAGGGCCAAGAGGAAATGAAGAATACAATTTCTGAACTGAAGAACACAGTAGAAGGAATCAAAAGCAAGATCAATGAAGCAGAAGACTGGATCAGCGAACTGGAGGACAAAGTAGAAGAAATCACCCAGAAAGAGCAAGAAAAGGAAAAGAGGCTCAGAAAGAATGAAGAGGGATTAAGAGAAATGCAAGACAATATGAAATTTGATAATACCTGTATAATAGGGATACCGGAAGGAGAAGAAGAGTAAGGGATAGAAAACCTGTTTGAAAAAGTACTGATGGAAAACTTCCCTAATATGATGAGAGAAAAAGTCATACAAATCTAGGAAATGCAGAGAGTCCCAATCAAGAGGAACCCAAAGAGCCCACTTCAAGACACATCATAATTAAAATGGCAAAATTCCAAGACAAACAGAGAATCTTAATGGCAGCAAGGGAGAAACAGGAAGTAACATACAAGGGAGCCCCAATAAGGTTAGCAGCTGACTTCTCAATGGAAACACTCCAAGCCAGAAGACAATGGCAAGAAATATTCCAAGTAATGAGAACCAGAGGCCTGCAACCAAGACTACTTCACCCAGCAAGGCTCTCAATCAAGATACATAGCCAAATAAGGAGCTTCCCAGACAAAAGAAGTCTAAAAGAATACACCTCCACCAAACCAGCTCTGCAAGAGATGCTAAAGGGACTGCTTTAAGGAAAGGAAAAAACAGAGAGAGAGAGAGAGAGGAACACAGGTACAAAAATGGCAATGAATAAGTACCTATCAATAATAACCTTAAATGTAAATGTATTAAATGTTCCAGTCAACAGACACTGAATAGCTGAATGGATAAGAAAGCATGACCCACACATATGCTGCCTACAAAAGACCCACCTCAGGACAAAAGACCTACACAGACTGAAAGTGAAGGGCTGGAAACAAATATTCCAAGCAAATGGACAGGGAAAAAAAGCCAGGGTAGCAATACTCATATCGGACAAAATACACTTCAAAAAAAGGGCCATAAAGTGAGACCCAGAAGGTCACTTCATAATACTCAAGGGAAGAATCCACCAATTACACCATATATGTAAATACATATGCACCCAACATAGGAGCACCCAAATACATAAAGAAAATCTTGGAGGACTTCAAGAAACATATTGACAGCAACACAATTATAGTAGGGGATTTTAACACCCCGCTGTCAAAGATCTTTGGACAGATCTTCCAAAAAAAATTATCAACAAAGATATGGTGGCATTGAACAATGCCCTAAATGAAACGGACTTAACTGATACATATAGAGCCCTTCAGCCAAAAGAAGCTAAATACACATTCTTTTCAAATGCACATGGAATATTTTCAAAGATAGACCACATGATGGGACATGAAACAAGCCTCAATGAATTCAAGAAAATTGAAATCATACCAAGCATTTTCTCCAACCACAAGGGGCTGAAACTATACACTAATCCCAAGGGAAAAAAACACACAGCACTCAAAATCATGGAGATTGAATAGCATGCTATTAAACAATGAATGGGTCAAGAATGAGATTAGGGAAGAAATCAAAAAGTTTCTGGAAACGAACGAAAATAAACTCACAACAACCCAAAACTTATGGGACACAGCAAAGGCAGTCCTGAGAGCGAAGTTCAGAGTGATATAGGCCTACCTAAAAAAGTTAGAAACATTTCAACCAAACAACCTAATCCTACACATACAAGAACTCGAGGAACAACAACAAAGACAGTCCAGAGCAAGTAGAAGGAAGAAAATAACCAAGATCAGAGCAGAATTAAATGACAAAGAGACTAAAAGCACAATTCTAAGGATCAATGAATCCAGGAGCTGGTTCTTCAAAAAGATAAACAAAATCAACAAGCCTTTAAGCAGGCTCATCAAGAAAAAGAGAGAGAGGACCCAAATAAACACAATCAGAAATGAAAGAGGAGAGATTACAACTGATACCACAGAAATATAAAGAATTGTAAGAAATTACTGTGAAGAACTGTATGCCAAGAAATTTGAAAACCTAGGTGATATGGACAAATTTCTAGAAAAATATAATCATCCAAAACTCAATGAAGAAGAAGCAGAAAGCCTGAACAGACCAGTAACAGCAGATGAAATTGAAGCAGTAATAAATAAACTCCCGACACACAAAAGCCCTGGACCAGATGGTTTCACAGGAGAATTTTACAAGGCATTTAAGGGAGATCTAACCCCTATTCTTCTCAGACTACTCCAAAAAATCCAGAAGATGGAAGACTCCCAAACTCTTTTTAGGAAGTCAACATCATCCTAATCCCAAAACCAGACAAAGACACAACAAAGAAAGAAAACTTCATGCCAGTATCTGATGAACAAAGACGCTAAAATCCCCAACAAAATATTGGCAAACTGAATCGAACGATACATTAAAAAGATCATACACCATGACCAAATGGGATTCATCCCAGGGATGCAAGGATGGTTCAACAGTCACAAATCAGTAAATGTAATATACCACATAAACAAAAGCAAAGACAAAAAACACATAGTCATATCAATAGATGCAGAAAAAGCATTTGACAAGGTACAACATCCATTTATGATTAAAACACTCAGCAAAGTGAAAATAGAGGGAGCATTTCTCAACATAATAAAGGCCATATATAAGAGACCTACAGCCAACATCATACTCAATGGGCAAAAACTAAAATCTTCTCTCCTAAGATCAGGAACAAGACAAGGGTATCCACTTTCACCACTTCTATTCAATATAGTATTGGAAGTTCTAGCCACTGCGATCAGACAAGAAAAGGAAATAAAGGCATCCAAATCAGAAAGGAGGAAACAAAATTGTCATTGTTTGCAGATGACATGATAGTGTACATAGAAAGTCCTATAGACTCCACCAAAAAACTGCTCAACTTAATAAATGCATCTGGCAAAGCAGAGAGATACAAAGTCAATATCCAGAAATCAAAGGCATTTTTGTATACCAACAATGAAACAGCAGAAGCAGAAATCAAGAAAAAAATCCTATTCGATATAGCAAAAAAGAAAAATAATATACCTAGGAATAAACCTAACCAAGGAGATAAAAGACCTATACTCAGAAAACTACACAATACTGAAGAATGAAATCAAGAAAGACACGAACAAATGAAAACACATACCATGTTCATGGATCAGAAGAATTAACATCATCAAAATGTCCATACTACCCAAACCAATTTACAGATTCAATGCAATACCTATTAAAGTACCAATGGCATATTTCACAGACATAGAACAAACATTTCAAAAATTTATATGGAATCCTAAATAACCCCGAATAGCTGCTACAATTTTGAGAAAGAAGAGCAAAGTAGGAGGGATCACAATACCTGATATCAAACTGTATTACAAGTCCACTGTAATCAAAACATCCTGGTACTGGTGTAAAAACAGGCACATGGACCAGTGGAACAGAACAGAGAGCCCAGAAATAAACCCAAGTCTCTACAGTCAATTAATATTTGACGAAGGGGACAGCAACATAAAATGGAGTAAAAGTAGCTTCTTCAACAAATGGTGTTGGGAGAACTGGACAGCTACGTGCAAAAAAATGAAACTCGAGCACCAACTTACACCTTACACAAAAATAAATTCAAGGTGGATAAAAGATTTAAATATAAGCAGTGACACCATTAAAGTCCTAGAGGAGAACATAGACAGGAAAATCTCAGATATTTCATACAGCAACATTTTTACTGATATGTGCCCTAGAGCAAGGGACATAAAGGGAAGAATAATAAATTGGGATCTCATCAAAATAAAAAGCTTACTCATGGCTAAAGAAAACAGTATTAAAGTAAAAAGAGAACCAACTGTATGGGAAAACATATTTGCCAATGATATCTCAGTCAAGGGTTTAATCTCGAAAATATATAAAGAACTCACACCACTCCACTCTAAGAAGACAAGCAACCCAATTGAAAAATGGGCAAAGGACTTGAATGGACACTTCTCTAAGGAGGACATACAGCAGATCCAGAAACACATGAAAAGATGCTCAGTATTGCTAGCTATCAGAGAGATGCAAATTAAAACCACAATGAGATACCACTTCACACTGGTCAGAATGGCCATCATAAACAAAGTAACAAACAACAAGTGTTGGAGAGGTTGTGGAGAAAAGAGAACTCTAGTGCACTGTTGGTGGGATTGCAGACTGGTGCAAGCACTTTGGAAAACAGTATGGAATTTTCTCAGAAAACTAAAAATGAATCTGCCTTTTGAGTCAGCAATTCCACTGCTAGGATTATATCCCAAGAACCCATAAACACCAATCCAAAAGAACCTATGCACCCCAGTGTTCACAGCAGCACAATTTACAATAGCCAGGTGTTGGAAGCAACCTAGGTGCCCATCAGTAAATGAATGGATCAAAAAACTCTGGTACATTTACACAGTGGAATTCTATGCAGCAGAAAGAAAGAAGGAGCTCCTACCCTTTGCGACAGCATGGATGGAACTGGAAAGCATTATGGTAAGTGAAATAAGCCAGGTGGTGAGAAACAACTACCATATGATCTCACCTTTAACAGGAACCTAAACAGCAAAACAAACAAACAAGCAAAATACAACCAAAGACACTGAAATTGACAACAGGCTGATAATGACCAGAGGGGAGAGGGGATGGAATTCCAAGGGAAACGAGGAAGAGTTTGCAGGAACAAGTGTACAGGACACATGGAGAAAAACTAGGTGGGGGGCGGTAGAAATGGGAAGGAGGTGGGGAGGACTGGGGGGTTGGGTTGGGATAGGAGTATACCACAGAAAACTGTACTGGAACAACAATTAAAATAAAAGATAAATAAAAGAAATAAATGAGTCAATAATAAATGAATCAGATTTTAAACATAAAGAGCAATTTGCTGCAGTTTGGAAATACTTTGATCAAGAGATTAGAAAAAGTAACTGCAAGATGAAGATTCTCCTTGCTGCATCTCTTGTGCCTGGAACAGAGTAGATAGTACTGAGAAAAGGAAAAGAGTAAAAATATACAAACTAGGTAAGGGAATATTATTAAAAAAATATCTGTACTTATTTTTTAACAAAAATCTGTAATATAGTTTGGATTAATTTAACTACCAAGTGTTCGCACACACAAAATGTAACTGGATTACTTTAAATAAAATCACAAGAAGTAGTTTTAGTGTGAAGGCATCAGCAAAAATGTCAGAGTAAGGATCTCTAAAAATTCTCTCCTCCATAAAAGAAATGAGAAAATGGACATAATTTACCAAAATCCAAATTTTCAGAACTATTGAAGTTAATGAAAGGCTTGCAGCAATCAGGGAATATTTATTCAAGAAAAAAGACAAAATCTCAGTAAGAAGAGTGAACTTTGTGGCATTTTTATACGCTCTAATGCCATTTCTCAGTCTCCGGCTCCATGTAGCCTTCAAAAATAACAGCTAACATTTTTGGCAAAAAACCAGAGAGATCAGGAAAAGGCTAGAGCTCTTTCAAAGTGTTATACCCAACAGTCTATGATATCAGTATTTCCATGACATCAAAATCAAAGACATCACAAGAAAAGAAAATTAAAAATATCCCTTATGAATACAGATGCAAAAATCTTCAGGGAAACCATATGATCATCTCAATAGACACAGAAACAGCATTTGACAAAATCTAACATCCCTCCAAGAAAAACAAAAAACTCTCTAGGAATAGAAGGGAACTTCCTCCAATAACAAAAGGCATCTACCAAAACCCCATGGTTAACACTACACTTATTGCTCAAAGATTGAATGTTATCCCTAAGATCAGCAAGGTAAGAATGTTCACTCTCATCACTTCTATTAATATTGTACTGGTGGTTCTGGCCACAGCAGTTAGGCAAGAAAAAGAAAAGCACTCAGACTGTACAGGAAAAAGTCAAACTATATTTTCAAAGGCCACAAAATATCAGGGCTAATAAACAACTTCCAAAAGATGGAAGGATATGAGATCAATACACAAAAGTCAGCTTTATTTCTATATCGAAAAGGAACAATAAAAAAAAAATAAGTGTTTTATTGACAATAGCAGTAAAAAATAAAATACTTGTAAATAAATTTAACAAAAAAAGGGTGAGACTTGGGGAGAAAACTGTATTTGAACAATCATTAAAATAAAATTGGAAAAAAAAAAAGGGTAAGACTTGTACACTGAAAACTACAATACATCATTACAAGAATTTAAAGAAGACCTAAATAAATGGAAAGACATTTTATGTTCATGGATAGGAAGACTTAATATTGTTAAAAAGACAATGCCACCCAATGTGATCTACAGATTCAGTACAATCTCTATAAAAATTCCAGCTGCCAGTTTTGCAGAAATAGACAAGCTGATCCTAACATTCATATGAAAATGCAAGGGACCAGAACAGACAAAACAATCTGGAAAAAAAAATTTGGAAGATTCAAACTCCCCAATTTCAAAACTATAACAAATGTATAGTAATTAAGATAGTGCGTTGTTACCATAAAGATGGCAACAACAATGCAATGGAATTGAGAGGTCAGAAATAAAGCAATGGAATTGACAGGTCAGAAATCATCCCATACATCTATGGTTAACAGATTTCTGACAAGGGTGCCAAGACAACTCACTGGGGGAAAGAACGGTATTTTAGCAAATGGTGCTGGGACAAGTGGATATCCATATGAAAAAGAATGAATATAGACCCCTATTTCATACCATATACAAATATTCAAAAATAGGGAGGAAAAACCCGTAAGTATAAGGACTAAAACTATAAAACTCTTAGAAAAAAAAAACAAAACAAAACATGTATAAATCATTATGACCTTGGATTAGGCAACAGTTTCTTAGTTATGACACCTAAAGCATAAGCAACCGAAACAAAACAACAAACAAAAAATATCAGATGAGCCTGTAGTATACAGTATATGTTAAGAATCCTTACAAATCAATAATAAAAAGACAAATAACTCAATTTTAAATGAGCAAATAATTTGAATACATATTTCCCCAGACATATAAACAGCCAATAAGCACATGAAAAGATGCTCAAGATTATTAGTCGCTGATAAACTGTAAGTGAAAAACACAAGGAAGCTCCACTTCACACCCACTAGGATGGCTATAATAAAAAACACGGGCAATAACAACTGTTATGGAGGATGTGGCAAAGTTAGACACATGCACTGCTGGCAGAAATATAAAACAGTACAACTATTTTGGAGAACAGTTTATAGTTCCACAAAAAGTTAAACATAGAGTTAACATATGACTCAGTAATTCTACTCATTTATATATGCCCAAGAGAACTGCAAAAACATGTTCACACAAAAACCTGTACACAGATATTCATAGCAGCATTATTTGCTATAACCCCAAAGTGGAAATTTCACAAATGTCCATCAATAGATGAATGGTAAACAAAATGTAGTATCTGTAATGCAGTATTATTTAGCCATTAAAAGGAATAAAGTAGTGATACATGCAACAACATATAACATGGAAGAACCTTGGAAACATTAAGCCAATTGAAAAAGCCAGCCATAAAAGGACACTATTTTATAATTCCATTTACATGAAATGTCCAGAATAAGCCAATCCACAGAGGCAGAAAGTAAACTGATGGTTGCCAGGTGTGAGAGGAGCAACTGCTAATAGATGTGATATTTCTGGGGGTGATGACAATATTTTCTATTTAGATAGTGGCACTGGTTGTGTAACTTGTGAAAATAAAACAAAAACAAAAACAAAAAACCCAACAACAACAAAACCCAAAAAACCCCCAAAACCCTGATTGCATACTTTAAAATAACCAATTTTATTATGTGAATTATAATTCAGTAAAGCTATTAATTAAAAAAAATAAAAAGAAGCAGTTAACACCACAAGTATACTTTTTTAACTTAAAACTTACATTTTCTGTGAGGCTCATGTTTTCTTTGCTGATACTTAATACTGTTGTCATTTAAGCCGGATTTATGATGTTGAGTTACTTGACTTATTTCTTGAGGTAAAATTGCACCCTGAAAATTGAAATTCTTATAAATGATTTAAAGAGACTCTTAATATTATAACTACTTCTTTTCTTCAATGTTTAATAATTATCATTTTTATTAAAATTACATAGCTTACTAGAGAAATATTAAGGAATGAAGGAAAGTAGAGAATTTGAAAAACCACTCAAATTCCCCCACTCAAAAATAAACATTATTAACATAATGATCATCACTTCAGATGCTGCTCTATACATTATTTAGCAAGATACATAGAAAACTAACATTTTACAAGAATGCTACTTTTAATAGGAAAAATTAAATCTATTTTGCTTGAAGTTAAGACAGAAACTAAAGAAATGACTAAACTTTAGGTAAATATTTCTTTACAACAGAATTAACAGCCTCTAAAGATACTCCTAGCCCTGACTAACGTGGTTCAGTGGGTTGGGTATCATCCTGCAAACCAAAGGGTCACTAGTTTGATTCCCAGTCAGGACACCTGCCTGGGTCGTGGGGCCAGGTCCCTGGCTGGGAGTGTGGGAGAAGCAACCAATTGATGTTTCTCTCTCACAATGATGTTTCTCTCACATTCTGCCCCTCTATAAACAAACAAACAAACAAACAAACAAACAAATATTTTTTTAATTAAAAAAAATTCCTCTAGATTTGCTTAAAAATATTCCTATCTCTGGGAAAGGTGGGGTGGGAAATGAAAAGTAAGGGATGGATATCTGTGGGTTCATTATACTATTCGCTTGTCTTCATTATTTAAAAAATTTCTATTAAAAACATTTTTGAAAAGTTATCATTTCTGCCTCTGATATGAAAGCTGAGGATATTAGCCTTTCTTCATCCCTTCCTACAAGACCTGATTTTTACTGGGCTGGCCAAAAAGTTCGTTTGGTTGGCTCTGGTAGCACTTAGTTGTCTTTAACTTCATTTGAAACAATTTTGTTAGACTGTATTGTGACAGCTGTCATATAAGCATGCATTTTTTAAAAAACTTATCAAAATTGATGAATTTTTGTGTAGCCATTTAATATTGAAGATGGACGAAAATAAGCAACATTTTTGGCACATTATGCCTTATTTCAAGAAAGGTAAAAATGCAACTGAAACACAAAAAAAGACTTGTGCAGTATATGGAGAAAGTCCTGTAACTGATCGAACGTGTCAAAAATGGTTTGCGAGGTTTCGTGCTAGGGATTTCTCAATGGACCATGCTTCACGGTTAAGTAGACCAACTGAAGTTGAGAGGAATCATATCAAGACATTAACTGAGAACAACCAATGTTACAACACAGGAGATAACTGACATACTCAAAATATCCAAATCGATAAAGTTATTGGTAAAATGAAAAATGTGTATTTTATTTTACGGAAAAAACTAAATGGACTTTTTGCCCAATCCTATATTATCCTTGACATTGTAATATCCATACAATGTCACGGTTTTCAAACGATTGAAGACTATGACCAGATAGCAAGACTGACTATAAAGCTATAGCAACTGAGGCAGTACAGGGATGGACAGAATTTGCAAAATGGCATGAGTAAGTTTTGTCTAAAGATATCACATTCCTTTATTTTCTGAGAGGGAGAGGAGGCCTGAAGGCAACAAGATATAGATAACTTTCCACAGCTAAAGCAGAAGAGGAAGCAAAGGCAGATGTTTGATACAAATTCATTATATCACAGTTTTGTTTTTCGTGAGCCCTATTTATTTTTTTCTGAGCACAAATAATGAACACTGGGCACAAAGTCCTATCACATCCTAGTTGGCAGTGGGCATACACTCAAAAACAGTTGTGACATGCACCAGAGTGCCAAGGAAGATCCAATGAGCTCATATGCATAGAACATCCCAGGGTCTTCATCTTTAAGAGTCAAAAGGGCCAAAAGATTCCTATTTGCATAGCACAATGGTTGGTGGGGTTTGGGGCTACCGCATTACAGTATGGGATATTTTGACTCTAAGGAAGGGAATTAGAACAACAGATTGGTATGAACAAATGTTGTGTTAGTGTCTATTATGTGCCAGGAATGGTTAAGATATACTTTGCATTCATTATCTTAATATCATTATAACAATGCTATAATTATAAAAATGCTAGAGTAGATTTTGATTCTATTATACAGATGAGTAAACTGAGGCTCAAAGTGATAAAGTAATTTGGTTACAGAACTAAATAATAGGAGAACAATATTTGAGTTCTAATTCTAAAACCTAAGTTCACAGTAACATTTCAGAGAAAAAGGTGTGCCATAACTTTAATTAGCCCTGACTAGCATGGTTCAGTTGCTTGAGTGCCACCCTGAAAAGTGAAAGGTTGCCAATTCAGTTCTGAGTCAGGGCATATGCCTGGGCTGCAGGCCCCAGGACCTGGTGAGAGGCAACTGGATAGATGATGTTTCTCTCCCTCTCTTTCTTCCTCCCTTCCCTCTCTCTAAAAATAAACAAATAAAATCTTAAATAAGAAAAAAAGGAAATAAAACATTCTGGTTTTGAGTATAGTTTCTTGGGCTGTTACATTAAGAAATCTGTGTTAATCACCTTTTCATATTTTGCCAATGAAAAACTTGAATTTTTTTAAAAGACTTTTTTCAAGGGCAGTTTTAGGTTCATAGCAAAATTGCATCCTGCCCTCACACATGCATAGCCTCCCCGTTATCAACAACCCTTATGGGATGGGTATATTGATTACAATTGAACCTATATTGACACATCATTGTCACCCAAAGTCCATAGTTTACCTTGGATTTATTCTTGGTGTTTTACATTCCATGGGTTAGGACAAATGTATGATGACATATACCCACCATTACAGTGGGGGAGAAAAGGCAGCTCTGTAATAAATCTAAAAGTAACCTCACAGGGTGATCTGATCATGAATTCCTAACCTTCCTGGACAGATCAGGTGGGTAGTATACTTCAGGCCTATACCTTCCCTAATAAAAGGTTTATCTTTGCCTTAAGCTAAGCCCTGTCCATTGTTTTCCTGCATCTAGGCTAACACACTTTTGAAAAGCCTCTTTTTCAGACCTCTGGAAAGGTAATCACCATTCAGAGAGCACATAATCTTGTTTTCCTGTAACCCAATCATTGTTACTTCTCTGTCTTGCTTTCTCCCCTGTTCCTGTAATCTTCCTTAAGTTCCCTCTTTAATGCCAAATAGAAAAGAAACTGCAAACTGTCATTCTAGGGAACATGCGAGATCTTGCTTCCTGGCGTATTACCCTTTGGCTCAAATAAACTCATAAAAATTCTTCACAGGTTTGGATGTTTCTTTTACATTGACAACAGTATTACAGAGTATTTTTCAGTCCCTTACAAATCTTCTGTACTCCACCTGTTCATCCCTCACTTTCTCCCAAACCCCTGGCAACCACTGATCTTTTTAATGCCTCCAGTTTTGTCTTTTCCAGAAGCTGGATTTTTTTTTAATCATGTTGAATTTTCTAGAATTTGTTCATCAGATAAATATCAAGCTGTTTTTTAATGCCTCATGGATATGAGTGTTGTTATGTGGTGGCTCATAATTCTTGGAACATACTGGAGATAAAACACTGGAGCACACTGATATATGTAAACCAATATAAATAATGAAATAGCATCTAATAACAGGAGATGCATGCAGAATGTTCTGAGAAAATATTCATGTATTGAGATCCCTCAAGGAAATAGTTGGTAACATGATTAGAACACCCTGGCTGAGACTTAGGGGAATTTTAGTAGTACTAGAGGAAAAGCATCCTAAATAGAAGGAAATATAGATAAGCTAAAATGGGATTTATCTGTTTGTGGGAAAGGGAAAGTAAAGAAAGTAAATTTGACTGGTAAAGACTATTTTACCAAAAACTTGGACAAGCTTTATATGAGAATTAGGCAGGGTTAGTTTATAAAAGGACTAACTGCTCGTTTGAGCTGAGGCTGAATTCCAGTAGTACTTAAATAAGGAGCTCTACACATTCTAAGTATTTGAATAACACTGTTTCAGGGCTGGAAGAGACCTCCACTATAATCTAAGTCCACAAACTTAATTTTATACATAAGAAGCTCAGGAAAATTACATTTGCTCAATTTGAGTCACAAAACCGAACTTCCTAATTCTGAGTTTAATCCCAGATTTACCACCCCACACTGCCTCAGGGCATAGACTGAGTTCGAACTCAGGAGCTTATTAACTAGAACCTTTGCTCAATTATACCACAGGGCCAAGACAGACGAAAGGATCTTTAAAAAAGATTGGTCAGGCAGTACTATGTAATAAAAACTAAAAAAGAAAAAAATTTAAAAACAGGAAATGTACACAGGAGGTTAATCTACGTCTGGGATGACTGACTAAGGGGAAGTTGAAGACACTGAGAAAGCCTGAACAGTTTGTGGTCTCATTGCAAAGAACTATTAGGGGAGAGTAAAATTTTTAAGTCCATGCTTTTCAGATTATAACCCTGGGAAAAATGCTAGTTTTACAAATAAAGATAAGAGAAGAGGCCACAGGTGAGGTAAATTATGTGACATCTTGAGGCTGAGGGCATGGTGGGTGTCCATCTATACCTGTCTTCTAGATAGTTGGAGATATTGGGTTAGGCCTTGATTGACAGGTTGGATTCAGACAGAGTAAATGGTAATTAGAAGGCAGGAAAGAGCCAAAGTCACAAGTCAAACGATAGGGCAAAGGGAAAAGAAAACTGTTCTGGAGTTTTGGGGCACAGTCCCAGTGAAAGGCTGGACGAACAAAGGTTAATAAGGAACTTTATAGGAAGGCAACAGGAAACTCAGGGAATATTTTCTTTAGACTAAAGTCCTTGAAAAATTCCCTATACTGACGGCCTCTGACTTCCCTCCTCCCCTTTTCTCTTCAACCCTTCCTAATCACTATTTCACTCCAATCACTACTGAAACTGCTCCTGTCAAGGTTTCTAATGACCTTTGTATGCTAAGCTGTATGGGTAATTTTCAGTTTTTATCTTAACTGATCCAGGAGCAACATTTGACACATGGATCCTATATGACATCCATTCTTCACCTGGCATTTAGACACCACCCTTTCCCTTTCCTGGTTTTCTTTCTGCTTCACTGGCTGCCCCTTCTCAGTCTTCTTTGTCAGTGTCACCTAGTTGCTCTAACTCTTTAACGATGTTGTTCTCTAAGGCTGTTATTGGACCCCTTCTCTATCTACATCTACTTCTTTGGTTATAGATAATTACAGAACAGTTGTATAGATACACACATACACATGCACACATGTAGATGAAGACTCCCCACATTCTCTCTCCAGCTTGGACACTCTCCATGAGCTTCGGACTCAATGGCCAACTCCACATCTGCACTTAAATGTTTACTATACATCTCAAACTCATCATGTCCAAAGCTGAACTCTTAATCTTCTCCTACAAATTGTAGTTAATAGTCACTCTATCCTTTTAGTTACTCAAACCTTAAGAGTCACATCCTTTAATCCATTATTTCTTTTACCCACATACCTAATTCTTTATCAACTGGCAATCCCTCCAAATATGTCTAGCGTTTGACCACTTCTCACAGGTTACTATTACCCTGGTCTAAGTTCATAGGGTAGGCACTCAATAAATATGTGTTGAATGAATAAATGAATGAAAACAAAGCACTCCTGAAGATGGAGCGGTTAGCAGTACCAAACATATTAAAGAAGAAAAGAGGTTTTGAAAATCTGGACATGGATTATATTTAGTTAGAAATGATTTATGGATGATCTAAGGAAAACTTATAATAGCATATTGGCAGAGGAGACCTAGATATTTAGTCACTCTCACTTTTTATGTTTATTTTACTATCGTTTCCTTTGCTATTTTCCTCTAATTCTGATAATGCCACCATCATCAGAGGATTTTAATGATAAATGAGGCCTTCATGGTGCAGACTGCTGATTTATAAACTTGAAAGAACATCCCTTCTTGACCTAAGCTAAGAAGATGGGCCAGTAACATGCAAGAAAGGTATAGGAATTCATAGGAATTCAATTCTTTTCTTCTTCTTCTTTTTTTTTTTTTGGGGGGTCTGAGTCTACTCTCTTAGCAGAATTTCTTTCCTCTTCTTTATCAAGGAATGTGAATTTGCTCATTCAGCTTTAAGACAATTAACTGCCAGCAGAAAACTACACATTCAAGTGGAAATAAATAAGTTAATGAGTGCCATTAAGGCCGTTGTTCAATTTAAACACAGTTATTATGATTTTGTAAACAACTGAAAAAATCCAAAACTGATTTAAAAGAAAAATTGTTTACATTCTCATTCACTGGTCCAAACATTTTTATATGTAGCTGAATGGAAGTATACAAATTCATGATCAAATCTGTTATTTCTATGAGATTAAAGAAGAAAATCAATCACCGCATACCTGAAAAAATATATAAAATTCAATTTTTTTAAAGTTAAATGTCCAAAAGTTAAAGTTAAATATACCAAAAAAGGTATACTAACCTCTTGCAAAGCTGGCTGAAAGCGGTGAACCTTCCCAGACCCCTGTAAGGACTGCCAAATGTTGCAAAATTCATCATCATCTTTAGTAGTTACCTGGCAAAGCACAAGGAATTTCTTAAGAAAGTGAAACATGAAAAAATAAAGAGTATTATTAAAAATGAAATAATTTATTCATTAAAACTATTTTAGCATGGGAGAGGATATCTGATTTTCATTATGTGAAATCTCAATTACTTTCTTCTGGAGCTCAGTATAGTGATCATAGGAGTAAAATGGCTTCCTTCATATTTAATTGGTTTTAATTAGCTCTACTGGAAAGTATTTAATGTATAACAAATGCTGTAAAAGATTATAATGAATCAATATACCACCACCAACACGTTCTTTTTCTCTTTCAATGCACTGATATACTATCTCATTTAAACTAACATCTAATAAACTTATTTTAAAATCTTCGTCTTACACAAAAGTAATGTAATCGATTAAAAATCAGCTATTACTTATGAAGAACTGATTTCATGCAGATTAAAACTGCAAAAATATGCAACAAAATTTAACAGTAGCTACCTATGACATTCTACAGGATTTTTGCTTCTGGTTCCTTTGTTATTATCTACTTATCTGTGTTTCCTAATTAGCTATAATAAGCACGTATTATTTGGATTAAAGAGGATGGTAAGATTTGTGGTCATGGAATTAAATAAAGGTATGTATCTCACACAAAACAACTCAATTTTTGTCCCCAAGAAGATAAATAAAGGGAATTACCCATGAATTACATGGTAGGAACTTGAAAACTGTTTTTGATTAACATGATATAGTCGTCTCCCTTTCAAATTTATGTCATTTTTATAGCAGATATCATAGGATATTTTGGTTATATAAAAACAAATTAGTGTTAGCTCGAAAGTAGATATATAAAGAGAAAAAGGCATTTTCAAGATTATTTTTAAATAAATTTCTTCCTTAATATAACCAATTTTACAACATAGGTAGGTAGAATGCTATCAGTAGCATTCTCCGCTAGCCCATTAGTTTAAACCAAATCTAGAATTGACTTAAACCAAAACTTTAAAAAAATTAAGTCAAATTAAGTTTCTATTTACAGTGCATCTGTGATTTGTAAAGGAGGTAGAGAGAAATTAAAGACAGTCTTACTTGTGAGGGAACAAAAATTGACTGAGGGGAGTGGTTCAGGACTCCCAAATGCCCAGACAACACTGATGGATTTGGGCTGTAGTGATTCACAGCTGGCTGTGGTTTCACAATGGCTGTCAACTTCTGATTTCCACTTTCAGAGCGACTCCCGTGAGAAAGGTTCACCAAGGCGCTTGCTGGCAGGCGATAACCCCTACCAGGTGAGCACCTAAAAGTAAAAAGTTACGTCACATTCAGAGTGAAATGATACTGAATATACTAAGATGAATCAAGTAATTTTTGGGTGGACAGTGTGTAATTTGAATCAGGAATTATTACCTTTCAATTCACTAAAACAACTTGAAATCATAGAAAAATCTGTTTATAAGATGATGTATTTCTGAAGAGTTTCCATATAGACTGTTAGTGATACTAAGTGGGAAAAAACCTGGTCTAGAGGTGTAGTTTCATGTGTAAAAGTGTGTATGTGTGTTAGGTTGCCATCAGAAGGCCTACAACGTAACAGCCGAGAATGACTAAGTTTATGAATTAAATGTCAAATTTCTTAAAATGATGGTGGTTTGGACAGTCTGGGTTAGGACATGGCAGAAGCTATCCAAGTGCGGCGCCATTCTCGGGATGGCTCTATCCACGCAACAAGGCAAATGTTAGCTTTTATCACATTTGTCTCCTGATCAGTTGTTGAGTCCAGCCCCTTTTCATTCTCATCCTCCCATCTTAAAGTCCTAGACTTAGAAAGGTGCTCCACACCACTAGTTATCAGGGAGGTGCAAGTCACAGCCACAGTGGGGTACCACTTCACACCCGTTAGCACGGCCACCATCAATAAGACAAGACACAGCAAGTGTTGGAGAGGATGCAGGGAAAAGGGAACCTTGGGACACTGTTGGCAGGCCTGCAAATTGGTCCAGCCACGACGGAAAACACTATATAGGTTCCAAAAAAAATTAAAAATAGGGCTGCCATATGACCCAGCAATCTTTTCTCTGGCTATATACGCAAAAAAATTAGAAAACACTGGTTTATAAAGATATGTAGCCCTATGTTCATTACAAAATTATTCAAAATACTATGATATGGAAACAATTTAAGTGTCCTTCGACCAATGACTGGATAAAGAAGGTATGTTACACATGGTTCTCATGGCTATACTATTCAGCCATAAAAAAGAAAAAATGTTGCCATTTATGACAACACAGGTAGATCTTAAGAGTCTTGTGCTAAGTGAAATAAGTCTGACAGAAAAGCACCAAAATCATATGATTTCTCTCATATATGGATATAAAAAGGCAACGACAGAATAAACAACATAGACAGACATCAGTATGGTGATTACCACAGGAAAGGGGATAGGAACAGGTAAAATGGGGTATAGGGGAGATAAATGGTGATGAAAGACTAGACTTTGGGTGGTGAACACACAAAATATACAGATGATGTATTATAGAATTGTACTTGAAACCTATATAATTTTATTAACCAATGTTGCCCCAATAAATTCAATTAAGAAAAGAACAAACTCATAGATACAGACAACAGAATGCAGCTACCAGCTAGGAAGGGGGCTAGGGGGAGAGCAAAGAGGGTGACAGGGTGAAATATTTGGTGACAAAAGGAGACTAGACGTTGGAGGCTAAGCATACAATGAAACATGCTGATGTTGTTTATAAAGTTGCATACCAGAAACTTATACAAAGTTACTTAACCAATGTTACCCTATAAATTTAGTAACAATGAAAATAAAAGCATCATAAAAATAAAATTAAAACTAAAACAAAAAATAACAACCCAATTTTAATGCCCTAACCTCTCATTATCTTTTCTCCCTTCCAGAGTCAAACTTCTCAAGGGTCATTTCAATTATTTGTCTCTCCTTCTACATCTGCCATTCATACTTCAAGCCATCCCCATCTAGCTTGAGCACCCACAATTGCATTAAAACAGATAATGAAGACTTTATATGTTACTAAATTCAAAAACCATTTGTATTCCTCAAGTTATTTAAACATTAAAAAATGCAAAACTGATCATGCCACATCTCTGATTGTGATGGCTTGACCTTGCTTTAAGGATGAAGACCAAGATACTAAGATTCTTAACATGTCCTGAAAGATGGCTAAAACATTCTTGTAGTGTGGTCCTTGCTGTCCTCTCTTATTCTAATCTTACCCAGCTGCTCAGCTTCAGAGACACCTGCATTCTTTCAGTCTTCTGAATGGGTAAAATGTTGCTGCAGATGCTATTCCTTCTTCTTGACTACCTGTGACTTTTCCTCCCTCTTGCCCTAGTTAACTAGTGTTCATTCTTCAAGTCCCATCTTTCTGGAATTATCAGATAGGTTATACTTTTATAGAAACCGGAACTTCCCAGGACTAGTCAAGATTTAATCAATTAATAGTTTAATCAGTTAATTATTTCCCACACTGAAACGAAAGCTTCACAAGGGTAGAAAAAAATGTCTTATTCACTGTTACATCCCTAGTAGCAAGCACGATGCCTTGCACAAAATAGGACTCAAATCACAGACAAACAAGTAATAGAAAGTCACTGGCCATATGGACATATTCATAAAGTATAATTATCATCTGGAAACAAACCTTATTGTTAAGCCTCCAGGAAATTCTTCATCAAATAATACTTCAAATAGTACATCAGCTTCTCTATTAGCTATTTAAAAAAGAGAGAAAAAAAATCATATGATAAAAAATCAGCGTGAGTTTTTGAAAATGTAAGAAGCATTAGATCTACCAAAAAGTGGTACGGAGAAATACAGACAGTAAAGGAAAAGTAAGTAAGTTCACAGATTACCTTGCTTGTATCAATTTAAAGTAAAATATTATCTTAAATCAGATGCTAATAATGGCATTGTTAGCTTATTTCTCCACAGAGGGAATTTTACTTTTCTCTTTGTCTTAGTATGTTTGAAATTATTCACACTAAGTTAATAAAAGAGGTAACTTTGGAGTTTGCAGTTTAAAAGGTCTTCCAATAATACAGACAAAAAGACAATGAAAATTGAAAACATTGTAGCAATGCGGATAGCGGATGGAAAGAATGGATATATTATAGACAGAAGTGGCAGGAGTTTGTGACCCACGTAGGTAAAAAGAATGGAGGCGCTAAAGATGACTCCAAGGCTCTGGCTGGTTATGACATGCAGGATTATGATGTTTTAATTGAAACACTGAGTTTCATGAGAAAGACGCTGGTGCAATAAATTTAGGAGCAAAGAAGAATAAATTTGGCAGAGAGCATGATGAGATATATCTGGAAAGATTAAGTTTACCTGCAACTCCAAGGTAAAGTGAAATAATTAGCTATCATGTTTTGAACTCCAAGTGCAAGTTAATGAGGCACGTAGCTTCCGAACTGACTGATACGCTCCCCTACCACAACCTCCCCCACCTTTCCGTCACATTGGTTCTGTCTCTTTGACTAATAAAACGTCTAATATTATTGTATTAGCTCCTGGTACGGGTGGGAAGATGGCCCCCTACTCCCAGTCCCTCATTGCCCAGGTGAAACTAGGCCTGCAGATCTCAGCTGGTTGTACCTTTCAATTTGACATTTTTACTAAAAATCTAAACTCAAGAAAATCCACCTTTTAGGTTTCCATTTCCTGTCTGAGGGAAGGACCATTTCCTCAAAATATTATTGACCTTTGCTCATCCCCTCAGTGTGGAGATGACCATGGAAATAAAGTATCAGCTGAGGCAAGTAATAACAAATATTCCCTTTTCCATTCCAGGTACATGGCAGACATGGCTAATCAACGATGGAGCTCTTTTCTACTCAGGGTAGATGCAGCTTTAAAACCCTTCTCAAGACAAAATTCTAAGCAGTCACTATTGCCGATAGTAGTCAGAAGAAAGGAAACCTCCATGTTATCAGATTCCTAAGGCCCTCATCGGGACGACCGAACTGGAGTACGATCCAGTAAGCTGATTCAGATCCAGTATCTGAAAAGCTGATTCAGGGTCTGAGCAGGCCATGGCAGGAGGGTTGCTTCATTACACCCATCTGACCCTTTCCACCTAGCCGAGACCCTTCTCTCTCCATATCTAGCAGCCAGAAATATATCTAAGAAAGTTTTTCTTTTAAATCAGAGAAGGAAATTCTCTTTAAGAGTCAAGTAAGCAGGGAAGACCCCCAGAGGATGTGAAGATGAAAAATGTGGAAAACCAATGCTCAATGTTAGGTAAGAATAAGGTGAAAGTTCAAATCCCAGCTCTGCCACTTATCTGTCAAGTGAGTCAACCTTTCAGGTAAGACGATAACACCTGAGAACTACATGCAAAATGTAAAAGTGCCTGGCACAGTGTTGGCACTAAATATGCAGTTCTCTTAGGCTTATGGCCGGCCTGCTCTTCCTCCTTTCTGGACAGGAAAACCACGGTTGAAAGCCTGGGCCAGGGAGGGGCAGTGCTGCCAGCACAGGGCCCTCCCACCTGACTGGCTGCTCTGTGCTGGGTGGACTTTTTTGTCCCTTTCAGGAATACTGCTTCTTCCCTTTTCTCTTCACTCTCTCATTTTTTTGGTAAAAAATACAACCTAAAATTTACCATCTTAACCATTTTTAAGTGTATAGTACAGAAGAGTTAACTATATGCACATTGTTGTGCAACAGATTGATAGGTCTGTATTATATACATAATCTAGCTGTATTAGTAAAATTCAAAATAATACACACATTTAATTCAAATCTTTTAACTAAATGACCTCACATTTCAGGTGTGGTTATTTCTCCATAGAAATCAAGAGATTACAATGACAATTAAGGTAAACTTCTGAGCAAGATTAGATGAAAGCCTAACTAATGAGAAACTGTGAAACACTTCTCTTAGTTTCATGAAAATACGCACATATGCACCAAGGTCTTATATCATTTTAATGTGTTATATATAAGCTACCAAATTTCATCAGTCCTTACTCAACTTCCCCATCTTTTAATCACTCCTAGATAATTACACAAAACAGAAAAGAATTTCCTCTGAAAACTAAAATTTAAAAAAATGAACTGAAACATAAAAGGATTTAGTTCCCCCCCCTAATTTATAGTCATTCTCTGCTTAGAAATGACACAGAAATTTGTGTTTTACTTGACAACAAAATGCAGCCGACAACACGTCAAGCGCTGAGACATTACCCCCTTTAATTCCGATGACGGTTCCCCGAAGGCCCACCGGCACGGAGAAGTCCTCTCGCACATTCACAACGCGATCAAAGAGGCGGAATTCTGCGTTCCGATCCGGGATGACTCCGTGCTGCTGTTCTAAAGGCTGAAGAGAGGAAAGCTTTAATTGTTATTATTAACTCTGATTTTAAAGTTCTTTAATAATTTATTGAAAACATTTTTTCCTTCTATACTTTCAAAGTAAAAAGAACTTAGAATTCTCTAATAGAAAACTTACTCTGTACAGCAAATGGGGCTTTACTGTCACGCGTACTTTCTTATTATTCTTTCTTTGCTGAAGAAATAAAAAATTTAAAATATTTATATCTGAAGTTCTTCAGATGCAGTAAGGAGGAATAACAAATTATTACAGTAAAAATTTTAAAATATAAGATATACAGAAAAATGCAAAATTATGAGTAAACAGCCTGATTAATTTTTATAGTACGAGCATATCTATGTATAGCTACACCTAGTTCGAGAGAGACAAAACATTACCTTAGCACAACATTTGATGGCTGCCAGATGGGACAGAGGTGGGAGGAGCATGGGTGAAAAGGTCAGGGGATTAAGAAGTACAAAGGTAGTTACAGAGTAGCCAGGGGGGTGTAAAGAACAGTTCAGGAAATGGAGCAGCCAAAGAACTTATATGCATGACCCATGGACATGAACAATGGTGGGGGGATTGCCTGAGGGAGTGGGGGTGCTAGGTGAGGGGGACAGTAGGGGAAAAATCAAGACAACTGTAATAGCATAATAAAATATAATTTAAAAAAGAAAACAAAACCAAAAAGCCCTGTATTCCCTTCCTTCCCTGTTACTACCTTTCCCAAAAGTGACTTTACTTCTAATGCAAAAGATTAGTCTGTTTTGAACTTTATGTAAATGCTATCCTATCAAATGCCTTTTTTTTACTCAAAAAACTGTAGACAATGGTCAACAAAGACTTTCTTTTAAAAGGTATAAAACATTGATCTATGACAATACCATGGGTTTTGTGGCTATTTATAAAAAGGTGGTATTAGTTTAATACAATCTCTGCTTTTGGAATCTATTGTGAAACTAGCTTTGATATTTGAATTTTTTTTTAGATTTTATTTATTTATTGTTAGAGAGAGAGGAAGGGAAGGAGAAAGAGAGGGAGAGAAACAGATCAGCCCCCTCTGGCACACACCCCAACCAGGAACCTACACCTGTCAAGTTTGAATTTTTGACTACCTAAAACATGCTGGAATAAGCCCTGACTGGCTCAGTAGGTTGGGCTTCATCCCTGAAGCCTAGAGGATACCAGTTCAATTCCTAGTCAGGGCACATGCCTGGGTTGCAGGCCAGGTTAGCAGTTGGTGGCATGTGAGAGGCAACTGATCAATGTTTCTCTTGCACATCAATGTTTCTCTCCCTCACTTTCTCCCTCCCTTCCCCTCTCTCTAACAATAAATAAATAAAATCTTTAAATGAATGAAAGAGAGAAAGGGGAGGAGAGGGGAGGGAGGAGGGGAGGGGGGGAGAGGAGAGGGAGTAAATAAGAAAGAAAGGCCTTCTAGCTAGCTGGAAGACTTTTGTACTGTCTTTGCTACTTTTAGTTCTGTCAACTCACACTTAACTCAAATATCAGCTTCCTTCTATCCATGAGATGGAACAAATATTGTCTGTTCTATGTAATAAAAATGTGTGAATAGTTTATACCCACTGCATTCTATGGATACGACTCAAATTTAACTTTTTGGACGTGAATTCTTACGTAATAAGAAAAATGGCAGCAGTTTACTTCACTGGCAGTCCCCCAGCTTTAGAACAGAGCTTATGGAAGTAAGTACAAAAGGACGTAATACAGCCCTAGCTATAGGGATCACACATTACAGAGTTCATGTATTTATACAATGTAAAACACTTCAGCCTTTAAACAGAGCCTATTTTCTTTTATTTTAGAGACAGTTCATTTATTCTTTCAACAAATCTTTACTGAGTTCCATTTATATACCATGCATTGATTTCGGTGATGAGAATAAAACAGCTATCTGTTCTTTTATTCTAGTTGAGGGAAACGTAAGAGAAACAAAATAAAGGAAATATGTAGCATGTTTAAAGATAAAAATCATAACAAAAAATAAAGCAGTTAAGGGAGATCAGCAGTGTGGGGAAAAACTGCAATTTTAAATAGGGTGAAAAGTGAAGGCCTTTCTGACAAGTTGCTTGTTTCCATACCAGAAGGACTCACAGAGTAAACTGGAACTCATTGAACACAGCAAAAAAATAGAAAGAATAAAGAAATTTGAAAACTACTTTAAAAAGCAAACCCAAGAACTCTGCCTGGAGAATTGCATATTTTTAAAAAACCATATATCCCTAAGCATTATTGCATTATAGCACTGATTAGAGGACATGGCAATTAAACCTGATTCATTAGGCAAATCAATAAACTAGGGAATTTTCACAACAAACTTCCACCCACAGCTACTAAACGAGAAGTTCTGGGGCCTGGCTACTCAAAATGTGGTCACCTGCAAGCTTGTTAGAAATGCAGAATCTCAAGCCTAATCCTAGAGCTACTGAATTAGAATCTATTTTCACAAAATCTTCCAGTGATTGTTTGCACGTTTAAAGTTTGAGAAGTACGGCTCTAGGCGTGGAATCTAGAACGTGTGTTTTTTAAAAAACTCCTCCAGTAATTTTTATGATTACCTGAGTTTGGTAATCACTGTCCAGTAAAGAAACTACTAATACTAAGGTACAAGGGAAAAGAAGCATAATTGATAGGCATAAAATAGATGGGGGGAGGTTAAGAATAATATAGGAAACAGAGAAGCCAAAGAACTTGTACGTACAACCCATGGACATGAACTAAGGGGGGATGCTGCAGGGTGGAGGGAGGATAAAGGGAAGAAAAAAACTGGGAAAACTGTAATAGCATAATCAATAAAATATACTTAAAAAAGAAAACTACTAATACTTTTAATAATAATCCTGCATTCTAAAGTATAAATTATGTTCAGAATGTTGTATTGTAGTTTTTTCTCCTTTCCTTTATAATCCTAAAAGGAAAAACAATCACTCATAACTGTATCTCCGTTACACGTTCATAGGTTTTTGGGTTGTTTTTTTTTTTACAAAAATTCCTCTTATTTATAGACACACATATTTTTTAAAAAGCTGTAACCAAAACATCAGTCTACACCTTTGCCTATGTTCTTCTTGTTTACAAAGTAAAGGGGAAATGTGCAAAGCATTTTAGAAAGCTCTGTATCCAAATAGGTTAAAGTAAAATTTAGAGACTTAAAGTTATAAACTTGTTAAGTAGAAAACACATTTTAAAAACAAATGCCTGACAAATAGATTTTACTGTACATTGGAAGACAATTAAAAAGAAAAACAAAAAAGAAAAGAAAAAGAGAAATGAAGGCTTACTATCCTCTGCTGAGTATCAATGACCCTTTAAAAAATCAAACCCTTGGCTCTGAGCCTTGTATTTTTACCTGAAGAAATAGTCCTCCAGTGGTGATTTCCCAGACTGTGTTCACAGTTCTTGAGTATGTGATAGAGAATAATAATAATAATAATAATAATCCCCCAAACAGCTAGGCATTATTAGAAGGAGTTTATATGCATCAACTCAATTCATCCTTTTGAGGACCCTATGAGGCAGGAACGGTTTTACCCTCATTTTACTGAAAGGCTAGGTATCTTGCCTAAGGCTATAAGCATGGAAAGGGACAGCGAAGATGAATTCAGGGCCCAGTTCTGAACTTACTCTGCTGTTAGAGCACTGTGTTAGCAAAGCAAAATCAGTTTGTTTGTTTTTTAAAGAAGGATCCCTCATTTTTCTCTTTTATTTATTTTTTTAAAGACTTTATTTTTGGAGAGAGGGGAACGGAGGAAGAAAGAGAGCAGGAGAACTTTCGATGTGTAAGAGAAACATCTCTCGCACACTCCCTAACCAGGGAGCCCGGAACCCAGGCATGTGCCCTGACTGGGAACTGAACTGGCGACCTGTGCTTTGCAGAAGGACACTCAAACAACTGAGCCATGCAGGTCAGCTCGTCATTTTTACGAAAAGGCGAATGTGTGAAAACTAAAATCAGAAGTTAAAGAAAGGAATATAATCAATGGATTTTCTATTACATCAAGGTAGGAGATCAAAATAGTTGAAATAGTTAAGCCTACACAAAAATATTTAGTAAATGAATGAATTTGTAAGTGGGAAAGTACACTTAGAACAATTCTGTAAAGTTAAAAGAAATTTTAAGTTCTGTAAAAACATGAACTATGTCTTTAAAGAACTTAGAATAGAAGGAATAGGGATTAACCGTACCTCTCAATCACAAACTTTCTATTTTGACTAAAATCACAAAATATTAATTCCTAAAATTACAAATAGTACAAGCACATCAAACTTAAATGCTATGGCTTTTGTAAATTAAATGCATTTACATTTATTCATATAAACTTACCAATGGCCACTGGAAATGGCTGGAACTTTCTTTTTTAATTTTAGGATTATTTTACATAAATCAGAAACCACTGAGTATATGTTTTATTTGATTGAAACACAAGTAAGTTATTTGTACAATAACATCTAGTTCTTTTAACTTCAAATCTCATTAGTATCTTAGTTACTGAAATTCAGTACCTTGTGCTTTTCGACTTCTTCCTCAATTTTCTCAACAACAGCCGCATCCAGGATTTGCAAATCACAAGAAGAACGAGACAAAGCACTGACAGGATGCCCCTTTAGCCAAGTAATAATTTCCTGAATTTTCTCAGCACTGCATTAAAAACAGTAATTGTTTCACATTTATTAAAACTTTGTGAGGATTATATAAAACACCTGATATAAACCTTCTCAAGGCTGTAAACTATAAAAGACATCAAATACATAATTAGTAATCACCACACTTGAGACTAATTCTAAATCTAATATTAACATGAACATGTTCTCAGTAATTTTCTAGAAACCACAAAATTAAAGTACTTTAATATAAATAAAATAAAAAATATATTAATATCTTAAAGCAAAAAACAAAACAATATAAAACCCTCTCCTCAAAAGTAATGTAAATTCTTGATAAACTGTTACTGTACCTTTCACTGGAGCCACTAAGTTGAACTATGAGGCAATAAGTACCACAAATTCTGCTTACCCATTTTCATTTTCTCCAGGCCAAATGTCATCTTCATAGAACATATCTTCTTGGCTATTTTTGGCTATATAACAAAATAGTTCTGGAGCTCTAGCCAAACAAACAAACAAAAATACTGTTTAAAAAACAAATATATATATGGCTAACTTCATATAAACTT
Source organism: Tonatia bakeri (assembly GCA_004024845.1). NCBI lineage: Eukaryota > Metazoa > Chordata > Mammalia > Chiroptera > Phyllostomidae > Tonatia > Tonatia bakeri. The sequence continues at coordinate 9,391 of PVIA01009091.1, read as the reverse complement.
CCTATCAAATAATTTTGGATCTTAAGGGGACACATAAAATATATTGAGGACTGATTATAATACAGAGTATTAATAAGGGATACAGACTAAAACATCTGAAAGTTATTTATAGGTCCTTAAAAACCTCTCAGTAGCTGAAGAAGAAATGGTTTAATTTATAAACTATAATAAACTTCGATGATGTATAAACTTCAATTGCTGACTCTACCCCCTTAGATCATAATGATAAATGTTGGTTAATGGACAGAAATAATATTTACAGGTTTTTTCCAATTTTTACAACAAAGCTGGAACATTCCCAAACAGAGCAAATTAAAATATATTAAAAGTCTTTTCTAATATTCCTCAAAACTCCACTACGTCCTTTAAGTGCAGGACGGGCAAACACACAGAGCGGACTGAACCCATGTTCATCTTCCGTCCCAGCCTCACTGTAAGCACAGTAAAGCAAACAAAGGCACAGACCTACAAAGACAGATGAGGAGAGAAACAGAATCTGAGAGCACATATGAGTTGTTAACAAAATACTAGAAACTGAAAACAGGATGGATAAGCCTGAACTGATTTGACAGACAGAAATAAACTGCACCCTAAGCCGCCAGTGTGGGAAGTTAACAAGAAACAAGTTGATTTGAACTGTGGGAGTCTGCAAAAGCTCAGGAATTATGTGTCCCTGGTACATTTTAATGATATAGTATGGGGTAAAATTTAACAGGCTTTCAGTTGAAAATTCTCTATAATTAGTCATGTGATTAATCATCTTCCATCTCAGCATAAGAGCTGTAGTTTATATTCATGAGAGAGGTTAACAGATATGAGGGGCTGCTCCAGCTTTGGGTGTATCCGGCACAGCTAGATGGGTGGGCGGTGGGCAGGGTGTGAAGAGGAGAGGATGGGTGCCACAATGAAAACAGAGGACTAATGAAAGCATAAAGGCTATACAGTGTGTCACTAGGAAGCAGGCTAGAAGTATAACATCTTTAGGAAGCAGACTCTGAGATGGAAATAACCTTACAGGAAGTTTATTAGCAAGTTCTGTGGAATCAACACCTGTGGAAGGGAAGGAAAAAAGGAAACAAGCAGATCTGTGCACAGGGAGAAGCTGGGCTGTGATTTATTTTTAAAGAATTCCTTGGCCAGTCCCACAGAGATCTGAAACTGGGATGGCCATTGAGACTTGTCCTGAACTGGAGCAATCGTATTGGCTGGGCTTTTATACCTACTTGTTGATCAGGCACTGAACCTATGGCTATTGTGGGAAGGGGATATAACTTTATTTCAGGTGATTCTCTTCCACCAGGCTATTCCTGAAGAGAGCTCACAGCTAAAGGGTGTGAAAGACAGCAGCATTCTTGTTGCCAAAGGTTCTTCACTCCTACGGGAGATCTAGGGTCGGGTGTGGGTGGGTGTCACAGTATCCACTTTGTAACGAGACCCTTTCTGTCTGGTTAATTTCCAAAACAGTGGAAGTCAGTTTTATTCTCCACAATTTTCCTCTAAGAAAAAGGCTGCAGCATACCTCTCTGGGAAAAGTAGCCAATCTCAAAGGAAAGATACATATATGAAGTCTGTCCATAAAAAGTCCAGCCATTAATGTTTGTGTGACATCAATGTAAACTGGCAGCCAAGGACAGTGAACTGGAATGCACATGTGTGAACAATGATGACTTCGCTGTACTAGTCAGTGGGGTGGTATATACCTGATGAGTGAGCACATGTGTACCATGTGACTTTTGATTCAAAATGAGTGAGCAGGTAGAGCAACAAACCTGCATCAAATTTTGCATTAAGTGAACATTTCTCCACAGAAACTATTCAGATGATTCAGAAGGGTGCTGGTGATTGGCAGTTCATCATGACAATGCACCCACTTATGCAATAGGTCGCGTGCAGTTTTTTGAGAAACATCAAATCACGCAGGTGACTCAGTCCCCCTACAGCTCAGATTTAGCACCCTGCGAATTGTGGCTTTTCCCAAAACTAAAATCACCTTTGACAGGAAAGAGATTTCAGGCTGTTGATGAGATTCAGGTAAATACGCGAGGGCAGCTGATGGTGACTGGGAGAACTCTGTGAGGTCCCAAGGTGCCTACACTGAAGAGGACTGAGGTGTCACTGCCCTATGTATGATGTTTCTTGTATCTTCTAAAATAAGTGTCTCTATTTTTCATAGTACATTACTGCATACATCCTAGACAGACCTCATAGGTAGTGGTATTTGGAAGTCCTCTGCAGAAATGGCCAAGGCTCACCTGACAAGCCCCGCCAAACCATAGCAAATGTCTAATCAGCTTTTTAGTGCCTTACTCTCAAACATGACTGGACACCTAAGAACCACCAGACAAATAAAAACAAACAAACAAAAAAAACCCTTTAGTATGAAAGGAAAAATCAAATCAAACAAACAAAAGCAATTTGGAGAAAACAGAAAATGCAGAGAATAGAAGAAAATCTAGAAATACTATCTTCAGAAAAATAAAAGAAGGTGTTTCACTAATTGTGAGAATGGGATATTTTAAAAAAGATTACCAGAGAATAAGTGTACACTTTTAAGTAAAAAATGATTAAGTTACATAGAAATTTTGAGATGATTTAAGATGAAGATGAAGAACTCTCCCATGGAGTAGAACAGAAGTATGGTAATACAATACAGAGAGTGGATGAGAAGAGATAAGGAAATCAGGACAAGTCAGAAGGTCTATCTACCACCTGGAGTCCCAGAAAGAGAGAATGGAAACAATGGTGAGGACAAAATTATCACACTAATATAAGAAACTTTCTCAGAATAGAAGGGTATGAGTTCCAAGTCTGAAAGGAATGAACAGCAAAAGGAAAGAAAAAAGATCCATACTAAGGCACACATTATTAAACAGCACTGTAAAGGAAAAATTCAAAAAAGATTTCGAGAAATGAAACTAGATCACACACAAACATTCAGAATCAGAATGGCACAGAGCTCCTCATGAGCAAAGGAGACAGAGAACAGAGCAGTGCTTTTCAGATACTGAGGGAAAATCATCTCCAGTCAGGACTCTACATCGAGGCAAGCTGTCAGGTATCAGGGAAGAATACAGACACTTCCAGACATGCAAGCTTTCTCAGCAAGCTCCTGGAGTTAAGCGCTACATGAAAAAGGACAGTAAGTTAGAGAGAGTAAGACATGAAAGCCACGACATAAAGGAATCTCCTACACAGGAAAAATTAAGGGAGCTCCTAGAGTGCAAGTAAAGGGAAACTCTAAACTGAGGGCTGAACAACGACAGCCCTAGAGAGCAGTCAGCTGACACTGAAGAAAGAAGGGAGAGGGTTTTAGAACAATGTCTACAAGAAGAAAATGGAACCGAGAGATCCCCTGATCTGTATGAACATACTAAATTTCCCAGCAATGGCAGAGAGTTTATGGCTTGACTAGTTATGTGAATAAATGGATAAACAAGACAGAGAAAACAATCGTGCACAAGGAAAGAGAATTATAATGCCCTAACACGGTCCAGTTGTGACAACTTACATGATCTTAATTAAGTAAACTTTAAATACATATTTAACTAAAAACTGTGGTAAAACTATAGCGAGTAGGAGATTTGTATGTGAGTACAGGGAGCTGAAGGAACAGGCAGCAGGGCCAGGAGAAAAGAGCTAAAGCTTGCTTTATCTTTCATGGTAGAAATTCAATGCATATGTGAAGTTGAAAAATCAAGAAAAAAACAGTCTGAAAATGACATTTTAAAGAAATATGAAAGTCAACACAGAAAACAATCTAAATTTTCAGATGGTAAGGAGATTGAACTGTGTCCACCTCCCCCCACAAAAAAACACACATATTTCAGTCCCAACTTCTGGTACCTCAGAATATGACTCTATTTGAAAACAGGGTTTTTTATAAGGGTAATCAAATTATAATGAGGTTGTTAGGGTGCAGCCTGGTCTAACATGACTAGTGTCTTTATGAAAAGGAGAGATTTGGACACAGAGACAGTCATGCACACAGGAAGATGATGTGAAGACACACAGGGAGTACCCCATGTGAAGGAGGAGGACTGGGGTGATTCATCTATGAGTTAAGAAATGAATATATGAAGCAATGAGAAGCTAGGACGGAGGCATGCAACAGTTCCTGCCCTAGCACCTTTAGAGGAAGCATGGCACTGCCAATATTTTAATTCTGGATGAACTGAGATAATAAGTTTCTGTTCTTTTAAGCCACCCAGTGTGTGGTGCACTGCTGTGGCACCCCTAAGAAACTGCTACAGGTGCCCTCAAATACAACATTAGAAACCAGTGGAACAACAGAATATTCAACTGTGCATCAGAAGTTATGTCCTATAAATCTTTGTCCTTGAGTAACTTAGTTGATCTTGATACTCAGTGTTCTCATTTTTATAGTGAGGAACTGAGATCTGTGATTTCGTAGACCATTTCAGCAACAAAATTCAACCCTAACAGAGTAAGCTACTGTCTGGCTGGCATTCTGAGACTCAGGAAAATGTAGCATGCCAACAGTTGTTCTACTCATCCAAACCAACCCTCTCAGCCCTCACACAGACATGCTGAGCAGGGAATAATTTATGACAGCAAGTTAAGGAAAATTTTAATTAAAAAGAGGCCAAACCTCATCATCTTTTTTCATTTAAAATGACGTAAGTACAGTACTTTTCCACTCTATGTTAGCCTGTTAGGCTAAGGAGCTCCATGACACAAAAGTAAGTTTGCTTGTGTGCTCCTAGTCAGACAGTGAATTAGGTAAATACTGGGTTCCTGTCCTCCTGTGACAACTGAAAAATTACAACTGAATGTAGAACAATCACAATGAGAACTGCCTGAAGACTAACTACAGAGGTTGTGTAACTAAGGATATGAAGAAGCCACGAGGAGACTGGTAGGAGGGGTGGAGACACAGAATGAGCTGGTCCCACACCCACATGTGGCTGATAAAAACCCAGAGGGTATCAGCTGCAGAAGTCCTCCCTGAGGAGTGAGAGGTCCCAGCCCCAAACTGGGCTCACAGATCAGGACCAAGTGCCAGAAAGGGTAGTCCCCATAACTTCTGGCAGTGAAAATGAGCAGAGGTAGTGGCTGACTGAGAGGGAGGGCTTCTGGAGTCCAAGGCATTTCTCTTAAAGGACCCACACACAGACTTATTGGCTAATGGCCTTGCTCTGAGCTCCAGCACTGTGACAACAGCTCAAAAGGTGCAAGGGACACACACAAAAGAACTGAATTCTCTGGTCCCAACAGCTCTCTCCCAGACACAAGTGCTGGCAGATGCCACTGTACCTTTGCTGAGCCATCCCCTCACCCAGCCCAAAGACACAGGCTCAAGTGCTCACAGGAGCCAATGTTCCTTTGTTGAGCCATATGCCCACCCAGGCAGCAGGTGGGCACCAGATCTGAACAACCATGGACTTGGGTAATGCAGCTGGCCCCTGCCCTGGTGATTCCCTGAGACCCCTCCCCACCAATTTGCAGCAGGCTAGAATCTTTTTCAGCTCCAGTAACACAAAATCAGCTGGCCTTGGCCAGCACCACAGCACTTCCCAAGAGGCCCCAGAACTAGTACACCTGCTGGCTGGCTTCAAACCACACCAGAGCATCACCTAATCACCTCCACAAATGACACATTCGAAGAGTGAACTAGGTAGGCACCAGAGCACCACTACAACAAATCCCAGTCCTTGGAGTCAGCCCCTGCACAGCATCATGTCTAACCTCCTCAGGGCCATTACTCACAGTTAGTCAGCCTGAGGGTCAATCCTGCCTACTGACTTTGCAACAGCAACCATGACTCAGCTACAGCAAAAGGGCACAAACAACCCAAGCGAGAAACTCCCCTGGTGCACGGAGCCAGGGTGGTGATGGAGACTGCACTACTGGGTCCCAAAGGATGCCTACTAATAAGGTCCCTCTCCCAAGACCAGGAGATGTAGAACATCTAATTAGTACACAGAAACAAGCACAGGGAAGCAGCCAAAATGAGGAAACAAAGAAACATGGTCCAAATAGAGAACCAGACAAAACTCCAGAAAAAGAACTAAATGGAATGGAGATAAGCAAGGTTCAAAACACTTGTTATAAGGATGGACAATGAACTTAGGAGAGCAGATGAAATCAGTGAGAATTTTAACAAAGGATATGAAACTTAAAAAAGAACCAGTCAGAAATGAAGACTACAATAATTGAAATGAGCATACATTAGATGGAATCAACTGCAGATTAGACAAAGGATCAAATCAGCAATTTGAAAGACAAGGTACAGAAAACACACATGAGGAGACAAAACAGGGGAAAAAACCCCACAAGGATAGTTTAAGAGAACTTGGGAACAATATAAAGCATACTCACACCATATGGAAACCAGAAGAAGAGAAAGAATAAAGGAATGAAAACCTATTTAAAGAAAAATGACCAAAAACTTCTCTAACCTGGTGAAGAAAAAAGACATGGAAGTCCAGGAAGCAAGGGGAGTTCCAAACAAGATGAACTCAAAGAGACCTACATGAAGACACATCATAGTTAAAATGCCAAAGGTTATGGACAGAGAAAAATCCTAAAAGCAGCTAGTTATTACAAGGGAGCTCCCGTAAGACAGTCAGGTAATTTCTCAACAGAAACTCTGCAGGCCACAGGGATGAAAGTGAGGAAAAGCAAGCACGTAAGCAAGATTACTCTGTACTCATTTAGAATTGAAGGGCAGATAAAGAACTTCCCAGAAAAGAGGAGTTCACCACCACAAAACCAGTATCACAAAAATGTTAAAGAGAGTTCCTCAAAACAACAACAGCAACAACTGCTCTGGCCAGTGTGGCAGAGTTGATCAGAGCATTGTCCGTGCACCGGAAGGTTGGGAATTTGATCCCTGATCAGGGCACATGCCTAGGTTGTAGGTTCAATCCTCACTTGGGGTGTGTATGAGAGGCAACCAACTGATGTTTCTCTCTCTTTAAAAGCAATAAACATATTTTTAAAAAGTATTAAAAAACCCAGCCCTCGCAGGGTGGCTCAGCTACTCAGCTGGTTGGAGCGTCATCCCATACACTGAAAGGTTGTGGGTTTGATTACTGGTCAGGGCACATACGTAGTTTGTGGGTCTGATTCCCAATCAGGGTGTGTATGGGACGCAACCAATCAATGTTTCTCTCTGTTTCTGTCTCTGTCTCTCTCTCCTCCTTCTCCCTCTCTTACTTTCTCTCACTCTGAAGGGTCAATAAACATAACTTCATGTAAAGATTACAAAAAAGAGAACAACAAAAATATAAATAATAAAGTGGCAATAACTACATTATCTATCAATAATCACTTTAAATGTAAATGGATTAAATGTTCCAATCAAAAGACATAGGATGAATAAAAAAGATGTCTACAAGAGACCCACTTCAGATTGAAAGACACACAGAATGAAAGTAAAGGAATGAAAGAAGATATTCCATGCAAATGGGAATAAAAAACAAAGCTGTGGTAGTAATACTCACCATATTTTTTGGACTATAAGACCCACTTCCCCCAAAATTTGGGAGAAAAAGGGGTGTGTGTCTTATAGTCCGAATGTAGCTTACCTGGCTTGCTGCAGGGGGGGATCAGTAGAGCAGGGTCACAAGATATTAAGTATCTTACCACATTTTTTGCTTTAAAATTTTTTTTTCTATTTTCCTCCTCTAAAACCTGGGTGTGTCTTATGGTCTGAAAAAAATATGGGTATTTGTCCAATATGCTATTTTTAGGACCATAACACGCACCTACGTTCTAGAGGAGAAAAATAAGAAAAAAAATTTTGAGGCAAAAAATGTGGTAAAATATTTAATAACATAAATAATATAATATTTCACCAATGTATATGTAAAGAGAACTCAACAGCAGCATTAACAACCATTATTCCTTCTAAATGGGGGGGTGCATCTTATAGTCCAAAAATATGGTATACTTTTTTAAAAAGTCTGTATCAAGAGACAAAGAATGACATTTCATAATGACAAAGGGATCAACCCAACAGGATATAATCCCTGTAACATTTCTGTACCCAACATACTAGTAAGTAAATATATAAAGCAAATATTGATGGATATAAAGGGAAAGATAATCAATAAAGTCACATTAGGGGCCTTAAACACCCCACTGACATCAATGGATATATCACCGAGACAGAAAATCAACAAGGAAACAGTTGCCATAAATGGCAGATTAGACCAGAAGGACTTGACTGATACTTCTAGAATATTTCAACCCAAAGCAGAACATATATTTTTTCAAACACACATGAAACATTTTCCAGAATACATCACACGTTAGATCACAATAAAAGTCTCAATAAATTTAAGAAGAATTAAACTATACCAAGCATTATTTTGAATCACGGTGGTATAAAACTAGAAATTAATTACAAGAAGAAAACTGAAACATACACACATATAGAGACTAAATAACATGCTACAAAACAATCACTGGGTTAACAATGGGATCAAAGAAAACATCAAAAATATCATGAGAGGAATGGTAATAAAAATACAACAAGCCAAAAATCTATAAGTCACACTCAAAGCAGCTGAACATGGAAATTCATTGTAATACATACCTATCTCAAAATAAAAAAAATCACAAACACAACCTAACCTTACACCTAAAGGAACCAGAAAAGAACAAACAGATGAAGCACAAAGTACGGAGAAGAAAAAAATGATAAAGATCAGAGCAGAAATAAACAAACTTGTGTCTAAAAACAATACAAAAGATAAACCAACACTGGTTCTTTGTAGACATAAACGAGACTGGTAACACTTTCACCAGTCATGAAAACCAAGAGAGAAGACCCAAATAATATGAGAAATGAAAAAAAAGAAGTAACAATTGACATCAAATACAAAGGATTATAGGAAAATACTATAAAAAGTTATATGCCAACAAACCTGGAAAAAATAAATAAATTCCTAGAAACATACAATCTTCCAAGACTAAAGCAACACGAACCAGAAAATCCAAATAGATCATGACCTATGAAATCAAGTCAGTAATCAAAAAACTTCCAAGAAACAAAAGTCCTAAATCGATGGCTTCACAGGCAAGTTTTACCAAACATTCAGAAAAAATCGAACACCTATCCTACTCAAATTATTCAAAATTGAAGAGGGGCAAAGCCTCTCAAGCTCATTTTACAGTATTACCCTCATTTCAGAACTACACAAAGACACTAGAAAAAGAGATTATAGGCCAATATCCCTGATGAACATAGATACAGAAAGTCTCAACAAAATATCAGCAAAACAAATTCAGCAATACATTAAAAAGATCATGTCATGTACCCCAAATCAAATGGGATTTCTGGAATGCAGGGATGACTCAAGATGTGCAAATCAATTAATGTGATACATCACAAAAACAAAACAAAGCATAAAAATTATATGAT
>PVIA01009090.1:0-64528 GCA_004024845.1 Tonatia bakeri | reverse complement strand
AAAAAAAAAGTCATCAAATGGAGGGTTAGCAACAGGAAAGTAGGAGGAGGAAGGAGGGGGAAAAGATATAGAGAATAAGTAGCATAGACAGTAGGTAGAAAATAGACAGGGGGAGGGTAAGAATAGTATGGGACATGTAGACACTAAAGAACTTATGACACATGGACATGAACTATAGGGGGGAATGAGGGTGGGAGGGGATGGGCAGGGTGGTTGGGAGTGAAGGGGGAAAATGGGCCAACTGTAATAGCATAATCAATAAAATAAAGAATTAAAAAAAATAAAATTAAACTAAATTAAAAAAAAGACATTGCTTCCATGAAGCCTTCCAGATTTTCCCACTAAAGTTAACTTCTTTCTGATCTCCATTGTTTTACCTTTTGTAGAAAATATGCTATGTTTTGCTATGAACTGCATACACATTGAATCCTTTGAGACTCTAAATTCCGTGAAGGCAGGCAGGGGCTGAGTCTTTACTTTGGTGCCCCTTGTAGAAAATAGCATATGCCCTGCACATAGTAGTGTGGACGGAAAGGGGCCACAAAGGGGCTAATGGGCTCAAGGGAGGCCTGCATGGCAGCCTTACAAACTCAGAGACCTGAAGTAACCACAAAAGATAGTCTGAAATTAAAACTTATTAACTAAAAGCAGGTCATGGCAGACAGTCATTGCCCTAGGCTAATATCTTCCGTGACAAAAGTCAATCTTTACCTTAACTGAGCCTGTGTATTATCTTTAGCATCTATTGTAATTGTTGACTGTCAACTATTCTGTACCCACCTATATAAAAGAAATATGAGTCTATTATTTTACTCTTTATCCCACCCCAAATGCCCCCCACTTTGCTTTGTCCTGCTTCTCTACTCTATCACCAATGAATTTCATGTAGTCCCCTCTCTTTTGATTGTAATGTATAAAATAAGGTGCAAAACTGCCATTTTCCAGAGCATTTTCTCAATCTGTTGAGGTTTTGCTTCCCAGCAATTGTCGTCAGTTTGGCTCAAATCAACTGATAAAAATTCCAGGTTTGGGCATTTCTTACATTGATGATAGGCACTTGCTAAATGTTTGGGATATTCAACTGAGAGATCTAAAAGAGAGCTTCTTTTTCCACAGTGCAGACAGAAAGATAATTTTAATATATTTTTTAATTTTTTATTTACAGTTTACATTCAATATTATTCTGCATTAGTTTCATATGTATAGCATAGTAGTTAGAAAATCACATATTTAACAGAGTGGTGCCCCTGATGTTCCAAGTACCCACCTGGGCCCACACATAATTATCGTGATATTATTGACTGTATTCCCTGTGCTGTAACTTACATCTCTGTGACCACTCTGTAACTACCAATTGTACTTCTTAATCCTTTTACCTTCTTCACCCCACCCCAACCCCCCTTTCCTCAGTCTGTTCTCTGTGTCTCTGAGTTTGTTTCTATCTAGTTTGTTTGTTTATTTTGTTCTTTAGATTCCACATATAAGTGAGATCATATGGTATTTGTCTTTCTCTGTCTGACATATTTCACTTAATGTAATACTCATTAGGTCCATCCATACTGTCACAATAGGTAAAATTTCATTCTTTTTATGGCCGAGTAGTATTCCATTATGTATATGTACCACAGTTTTGTTTTGTTTTTCTTTTACAGAAACAGCACTTTTTTAAAATTGCACAGCATCCGGCACAAATAACGCCCCTGTCTTCGTACAAAATCTTTTATTACAAAATCATAAGAATGTAATTCTGTAACATAGCAATATCACACTCAAGCACACCATATGACATTTTAGGCAAAATGTTCAAATTGCTGTCCAGCTCATATGAGACATTCACATACCCTACTGACCACACTCAAGCAGGTGTTACTTCTGCTAGACACCATATATATTTTTTCTATCACCATTTAATCACCTTATAAATACTCCCCACAATCATCACACTGTTGTCCACATCTGAGTCCTTTTTCCTTTTTGTTCAATTCCTCCACCCCCCTACCCTCCCCCACCTTAGCTGTCATGCTGCTCTCTTTCTATGAGTCTGTCCCTATTTTGCTTTGTACCACAGGTTTTTAATCTTTTTTGGGGGGGAGCAGGGGGTTCTCAAGGTTTTGTTTATTTGAGTAGTTTGTAGCCATCATAATGTTTGATTCTGAGAGGCAAGCAAGGGAGAGAAAATTCTTGGACTTACTTTAGAGTCTGAGACATTGAGGCTGAAGCGTGCTCCTGGAATGTCAGGGTCACAGCTAACACAGAAGAGAGCTCTGAATCTGCACGAGGCCTTGTCTCAGGTAACAGCAGGGCCAAACTCCTTTCCCATACCACCACACAGAGAGGTGTGTCCAAGCCGGCACCCTTCCTAGTCCCCTGGAGAGCCCACCGCACAACAACAGCGGAACAGTGGCTCCCTGTGCATGTGCACACTGCCACATGCACTCTCCAAGCACACAGGTCCAGGACAAGAAGCCTGGGCAGAGCCATGTGGCTTTCTCAGAACATAGCACACCCATACAGAAGTCCTACTTGGGGCTCAGGTCCAAGCAGAGATACCTTTTGCAGCCTTGCCCATCACATCACAGTGGAGGGTCCCTGGGTGACCCAGGCAGGTAGCCATGGCCAGTGTGGCAGCCTCACCAGTTGGCATTCACTGCCTTGATAATGCTCATGCAGTTCTGGGTTAGGCAGTTGCCACAGATCTGAAGTAGGGCTATGCCTACAAAGACATAGGCCACAATGATCAGGTTGTCCTGCGGTCACTTAAACTGGCCCACTTAACCTTTAGTGTGAATAGAGCCCTGCTGCTCCAGCTTCAGTTTGAGCTGGACATCATAACCACACTGTATGTTGAGAACATCTTCCATAGGGTCCCTCACGCAGCAGGAAAAGGGCACCCCCCACAGAGCTGCTGGCTGGGGTTTAAGTCGGTGCAGTTGAAATAGATATTGAGGTTCTAGTCGTTAGGCCCTTGGGCTCCCCAGCAAGACCAGTATTACTGAGCAAAGTCAATGAAGTTCTGGAAGTCAATGTCGTCCTGCTAGGCCTTGATATTGTTGTTGATGGAAAAGTTGAGTTGCTCTTGTATCTAGTTCTTGAAGATGAAGGCCAGGATCCCTGTCACCACGTTCAGGAAGAAGATGAGGCTGAGAAACACTGAGAAACACTTGAGCAGGAAGGTGTTTTCCCAGAGGGCCCAATGCAGCCAACAATACCTAGCACCAATATGACACCTCCAGCCACCACAAACTGCCTCACCAGGGTCAAGGCCTCCCAGATCTGTCAGCACTGAGATGTTGGACAGAATGCCTTTCTCACCCCATGCCCAGAAGCGATGTCCAGGAATAGGGCTCCCAGCACCCAGAAGACAATGTTGGACCCAGACAGGAAGTATTTCCTGCAGCAGCCAACATCGGGTTCCTGTAAATGCTGGTTCCCAGAAGTACTGGTCCTCACTGGGCATGGTGAGCAGCAGCCCGCAGGCCTGGTAACTGTAGCCAGGGGGGCCAGGCCCACCCCTCCACCGGCCACCTGGCACCTGCTGTTTCATGGCCAAGCTCGACTCATCTATTGAGGGACACTTGGGTTGCTTCCATATCTTGGCTATTGTAAAAAAATGCTGCGATGAAAATAGGGATATACATATTTTTTCAAATTGGTGTTTCAGGTTTGTTTGGGTACACTCTCAGAAGTTGAATCACTGGGTCATAAAGCAATTCCATTTTTAATTTTTTGAGGAACCTCCACACTATTTTCCACAATGCTTGAACCAAGACAAAGATACTTTTTATTAGCAGAAACCCATAAAGAAATTTCTTTCCTAAATTTTGGACTCCTTTGTGAATAAATTAATGCTGAATGCCATGGGTCTTTGTATGTTGGTTGTGAAAGGATAAAATGAAGATCAACCTTGAACCAAAAATATTAAGATCATGGAATGAGAAGTGTTCATTTATTAGCCATATTTTTCTTACTTAGAATGTTCTCAGTTCATTGAGGACTACTAAGAACTTTTTATCTATTTATTTAAATAAACTTTTTTCTTAATTTTTAATTTTAGTGAGAGGGAACTGGAGGGAGAATAGGAGGGAGAGAAACTGATGTGAGAAAGAAGTATCGGTTGGCCACCTCGCACATATGCCCAATGGGGGACCAAACCTGAACCTGCCACCCACGTGTGTGCCTTCACTGGGAACCAAACAGGTGACCCCTTGGTTTGTGGGATGGCACTCCAACCAACTGAGCCACATTGCCAGGGTTATTAAGAACTTTTCAAAAGACTGTTAGAAACTTTTGATTTCCCTCTCTCTTCTCAAAATTGTACTCATCATTCAAAGCCTACCTCAGTTTTTTTAAAAAACTACTGATTTCTCCAGTCTTAATTCATTCCTGTCAATACTCCCATAGCACTTTGAACTTTATTTAATACTTACAATTTTCTACATTCTACTATTTCTATATTCTTTTATTATTGTTTCCTCACCCTGAAACTCCTATAGGACAGAAGCCACAACTTAATTTGTCCAGTTCTTGGCACATAGATCATAAATGCTGAACTAAATGGAATCATCTAATTTTGAGTGGTCCTAGAAGAGCTAGCCCATACTTCCCAACCCACTTGGAGTTCATTTGGATTGAGGTTTGATGGCTGATTAAGAGATCCAGCACCTAGCCCTGGCTGGTGTAGCTCAGTGGATTGAGCACTAGCCTGTGAACCAAAGGGTCACCAGTTCACTACCCAGTCAGGGCACATGCTTGGGTTGTGGGCTAGGTCCCCAGTAGGAGGTGTGCAAGAGGCAACCACACATTGATGTTTCTCTCCCTCTCTTTCTCCTTCCCTTCCCCTCTCTCTAAATAAGAGAGAGAAAGATCTATCACCTAAATGGATCCATGGCTTTCAGAGATTTGGCCCTTTTGCCTGTTAGGATGACCTAGAAGTGGGCTAGACCCTCATCAGCGGGAACACTGTTGGCCCAGTGATTCCACCCACCAAATACATTGTCCTCAGTAATCTCTACTTTTACATCTACCCCTGGCATTCTTTTCCTTTAGGACAGTGGTTCTCAACATGAACCCCTCAAGTCTTCAAAGACAAAACTACTTTTATAATAATACTGAGAAGTTATTTGCCTTTTTAACTGTGTGGACATTTGCACTGATGATACAAAAGCAAAGGTGGGTAAAATTGTTGACAACTTAGCAGAATGACACAGTGGCACCAAGTTGTAGTAGTCGCCACAGCATTCCTCCCTGTTGTGCTTTTACAATTTTTTAAAGTGTCCTTTTTTGCCCTGTGTGGTTCAGTGGGTTGGGCGTCAGCCTGCAAACTGAAAGGTGTCCAGTTGGATTCCTGGTTGGGGCAACATGCCTGGGTTGTGGGCCATGTCCCCAGCTGGGTGTGTGCAAGAGGCAACCAATTGATGTTTCTCTTCCACATATGTTTCTTTCCCTCTCTTCCCCTCTAAAAATAAATTTAAAAATACATATTTTAAAATGCTATATTCAATTAAGAACACCCTTAATGAAGCAGTACAAATTATTAATTGTATTAACCCTTGACACTAGAGTACATCTCTTTTTACTATTTTGTGTGAAGAAATGGGAACTATGCACACAGTACTCTGCCTATGCATGGATGGTGGCTGTCTGACAGTTGCAAGAAAAAGCATTTGTGCAGTTAAACTACAAGCTGAGCTAACCTTTGTTTTCATATTAACTATTATTTTTTTGAGTAATGCAGACAGTTCCCAGACAACTCTTCACACTTTCCCAGTTTCTATGAACACCTTACATTTATTACAATTGATGAGCTAATACTGATATATTAACAAAGTTCGTATTTTACATTCAGGTTCACTGTTTGTGTTGTACATTCTATGTCCTTTTTTTTTTTAATTATTACCTGAAGACACTTTTCTCATTGCTTTTAGAGAGAGAGAGGGACGAAGAGAGAAGAGAAACCTTAATTGGTTGCCTCCTCTATGCGCCTGGACCCAAGGATTGTACGCACAGGGATTGGGGATGAAATCTGCAATCTAGGTATGTGCTCTGACCAGGAATCAAACCTGCAACCTATGGTTCCTGGATGAGCTCCAGCCAACTGAGTTTCACTGGCCAGGGTCAGTCTACGGGTTTTGGCAAAAGTCTAACAACATGTATATACCATGACACAAATACATTACTGTACAGAATAGTTTCATTTTTCTAAATCCCCTGTGCTCCACCTATTCAACCCTTCCTCCCTCTCCTCAATCCCTGGCAACCACTGATCTTTCTACTATCTTCATAGTTTTGCCCTTTCTAGGGTTGCACATACTTTGGATCATACAGTATATAGCCTTTTCAGATTGATTTCTTTCACTTAGCTATATGCACTTAAGTTTTCTCCATGTCTTTTAGTAGCTTGATGCATTATTTTGTGAAAGGGCCATGTATGCAAAGCAGCCCCCAAAAGCCAAAGCAGCTGATAAGCCAAAAATAGAAGCAGACAAGTCCAGTTTGTTGGTTTTGAGAGTTTTATAGGGAAATTACATACAAAAAGCAGTTTTGGGCAGCAACAAAGCAAATGGATCCCTGCATCTTCCACCCCGAGATTCTGAAAACAGTGAGAATGCCTCATGGATAATCAAAGGGATCAGATGCTCAGAGGCTTGGGTGCCAGGGCGAGGTAACAGAAACAGAGGGCTCCTTACCCTGCAGAGAGAAGTAATGGGAGTCCTGTGATCCGCTGTGAGCTGTCAGAGCTCACCTGGGGGAAGGAAGAGGGAGTGAAGGTGGTGGATTAGCTTTAAGGTGGAATCGCTTATGTTCCTCACAAGTTGATTTCATTTTATCACTCAATATTCCATTGTATGGATGTGTCACAGTTTGTTTAGCCATTCACTTAATGAAAGACATCTTATGTGCTTCTAAGTTTGTGCAGTTATGAATAATGCTGCTATACATTTGCATGCAGGTTTCATGTGGGCATAAATTTCTACCCAATTTGGGTAAATGCCAAGGAGTTCAATTGCTGGATCATATGGTAAGAGCATGTTTACCTTTGTGAGAAACTTTCTTCCAAAGTGGCAGCAGTATCATTGTGTATTCTCACCAGCAATGAAGGACAGGTCCTGCTGCTTCACATTCTCACCAGCATTTGTCGTTATCAGTGCTTTGGATTTCAACCATTCTAACAGGTACCTCATTGCTGTTTTAATTTTCAATTCCCTAATAACATAAGATGTTGAGCATCTTTGCTTTTGTCATCTTTTGTTTGTTTTGTTTTTTATAACTAAGCACCATTTACTTGAAGGGACATCAGACAAACTATAGTTATTTAGACTGGCACATCTGTTTGATATTTTCCTAAAAATGAAGGAAGTGAGCCTGAACCTTCAAGGAAAATAATAGACAGTAGTTGTTGTCAATGATAAAATTTAAACTTTCAGGTGAAAACTAAAATTCTAATTTTAAAAATTAGAATTTGTATCGGCCACTGTGAGTTTGGCAGCTTCCCTATATTTAAGAGCCTCTGCCTTTGGAAGAGCTGCATACTCAATGAGACAGTAAATGACTTTGTTTTCCAATGTTTTACTCATGCATGATTTTATAATATCATGGCATGAATAAAATGTCCATTGAAAGTACAAGATATACCGATGGTTTTAATATAACTGAGCATAAAGTTCATTGATATGATTTCAATTTCCACATCTGAGTAATCTTTAAAAACTACCACTTACAAGTTTAGGTGTGCTATCAAAGAAAGATATCCTTAATTATCTAAGAGGCTATTAAATTGCTTCTCCCTTTCTGAACTAAGTATCTGTAAGGCCAGATTTCCTTCTTACCCTTGTATCAGTCAACCCCATTTCACAACAGATCCAATGCAGAAGCAGTTATGAGAATCCAGCTGTCTTCAATTAAGCCCTCACAGTAGAGATTCACATATAAGACAATGTGAACTACGCTTTTTGTGGAATTTTTGTACAAATATGTTTGTTAATAAAAACATTGTTTATGTAAACTTTTAATGGACTTACACTTTTTTAGTGAATCAACAGACATTTCTCAATATGGTAAATATAATCCCCATAAATAAAAGCTCTTTAAGGTTTTCAATATGGCTTGTAAAGTGTAAAGGAGTCCTGAGACCAAAAACCGTGAGAGCTGCTGCTCGTGTATGCCCTCCTCTTATCCTGCTGGCCAATTCCAGGGCAGAGAATTAAGATACTACAGTTCTATTCAAGACTGGCCAGCTTCTCCAAAAATCTTCCTGATTGTAGGGTAAGTGGAGGCAGTCTGGCTTCCTCATGCAGGTGTCTGGGTAGCTAAGGGAAGCAGTGTTCCCATAGCCTTAGGAAGGCCCTAATAACCAGTGTTCTCATAGCCTTGAGACTGGGTCCATTAAACTGTTCCCATAACATGAAGTGGGCTCACATGCACAGAATTATGTTACATAATGTTCTGGCAGTTTTCCAGCTTTGTTCTCCCCTAGTACTTAACAAAGAGGGGCTTACCACTAGTTACACACGCAGCTTGCAGCATGCATGGCTCGCCCACCCGTGAATAAAAGTATGACAAGCATCCCCAAGGCTACGCGCATTTTCTTCCATCTCCCAGAGGCAAGAGTGGACCTACTCGGCCTTGATGGTTGCAACACACTGATGAACCATACATTCTGCATCATTTCTCCAGTTACATTGTTCCGCTTTCCTCAACTGCTTTCAAACCTCGGGTTCTTGGCGTGTACTGGAAGAGAAAATAAAGGAAGCTGGGCATTCTCTCTGGGTTCGGCAGCCCTTCCACATACGTCCTCAACTCAGCGGTCAACCTCTCTGGGGAAGAGTCTAACATATGCGCCTGCATAGCTCACGTCATGGAGAGGCCCACTGGGAGTGGGGAAACCAGGGAAGTTGCGGGAATCCGAGTCTTCTTAGAGTATAAAGAGTGGAGAGGCGTTATAAGGCCTTAGCAGTACCCTCGCGCCTCCTGTGTCACGAGGTGAGGCAAGGCCCGCCCACGGCTGTCGCGCACCGCCCAGACCCATCCCGCTCCGCCCCTAAGTCTCCTAGCTTCGCACTCTGCCGCTAGGTGGGGAGCCATGAGCCGTCGGTTACGGCCCTTCACGACAGTCCCGGCGCTTTCCGGCGGGCGATCCATGCTGATGTGTCGGGGAGGCGTGGCTTAGGGGAGCTGCCCCTCGCTACGCCCATATCTCGGAGGCTGTGAAAGACCTACCTCTGCAGGACCATGGCGGTGTCTGCCAGGTCTGTGCGGGGCCCGCCAGGCTCAGGTAGGCTAAGAGCCCCACCCTGCGGCGGAGAGAACGGGGAGACGCTGGTCTCAGAGTGGCGGAGGCAGGACTGTCCCGTGGGACCTGTGGAAGGAAGGGGGCTCGCTTGGGAAGGAGCTTTTAGAAAGAGGTTACAGTCTGCTGTTTCGGGATGATAATGACTTTCGATTAGCGGTTAGGGGGCTGTAGTCTGAGAGAGGTTCTGGGGCATTGGGGGATCCTGGAACAGGGGTTGCACCGCAGGGATGTTTCGGGTAGAGATGAGTGGGAGAACCCAGGTAGGCAGAAACCCTGGGCTGTTGGGGCTGTGATTTCGGAATGAGCCGATTTTAAAACACCAACACCCCATGCACGAACACATCTTTTTCTGTTTATTGATTGCAGATAAAGTACAGAAAGGCAAGGCTGGACAGACCTTAAGGTCCAGTCAGGCCAGCTGCATGGGGAAACTCTTGGGTTTTGAGTGGACAGATGTATCGAGCTGGGGGAGCCTGGTGACCCTGCTGAATCGACCAATAGATCCTGCAAGCTTGGCTGTCTTCCGTTTTCTCTTTGGTAAGTCTAGTTTCTGGGAGGAGCCAGTGTGGTTGGAGTAGGAGAATGACACCCGTCCGTTGTCCATTTCTTGGTTACTTAATTGGTGGACTTACCTCCTTTTTTTCTCACAGCTAAAGGTATCAGTATGCTGGAAGAAGTATTTGTGAAATTTAGGATCAAACCCAGTTTTGTCTCCTTTGATTAGGGTTTGGAGGCCAGAAATGCTTTGATCTGAGGAGGAAATATAGAGGCAGAGGACTAAACTTCAAAGAAATAGCAGAGGTGACAGGGCAAACGTTTTGGCTGTGACCCCCTAATCCAGAGCTTCCTTTTGAATGGGTTACAGATATGTTGCACTATTAATCCCTCAGTGGTTCTCAACGGGGAGCATATTTGCTTCCCTGGGGGACATTTGGCAATGTCTGTGGACATTTTTATTTGTCATATGTATGTTGGGGGGAGGGACAGGTGGCTACTGCTATCTACATAGGAGCCAAAGATTCTGCTAATTGACCTGTAATGCACAGGATAGCCCCTTCCAGTAAATAATTAACTACCCTAAATGTGAATGGTCCAGAGGTTGCAAAACCCTGCTTTATCTGATGCTGGCTTCCTGACCTGAGTAGCCCCTTCTGTTTACCCCCGTGTGCTGGCCAAACATTGCTGTTTCTGGGTATGCCAAGAAGTGGAGAATGTTGAGAAGCACCACCCTAGACCAATTTCCGTAGCACAGACCTGTATAAATATTAACTATCAAAACCAGCCATTATAGCATTTTGTATGCTTCTCACATTTAATCCTCTCTGTAACTCTGTAAAATATTATGAGTGCCCTTTTACAAATGGGGAATTGGCTATGATCACACAATTGGCATAGTGCCTAGCATATAGTAGTCAGTCAGTAATTTTTGTTTAATGAATGAATAAATGGAAGAGCCAGGATTAGGAAATAATTCTGACCCTGGAGCTAGGTTCGATCGACTACTTCCTTTGATAAGGCCTAATGGCACCCCCCCAACTGCCTTCTCAGGGCTGTTGATGGTACTGGACATTCCCCAGGAGCGGGGGCTCAGCTCCCTGGACCGAAGATACCTGGATGGGCTAGACGTGTGTCGCTTCCCCTTGCTGAATGCCCTGCAACCACTGCCACTTGACTGGATGTATCTTGTCTATACCATCATGTTTCTAGGTGAGGAAAACTGGGAATATTGATTGGCCTGCCTAAAACAGAGAAATACAAAGCATGCTGGTGAATGATCAAGGTCTTGGGTTCCTTATTTCACTTCTGCTGTGATCATAATTTCACCCCGTTGACCTATGTGTCATCTGAGATGTGACCCTATAGCTCTTTTTTAAAAAATATTAAAATAACACTTAATTTTCACTTAGTTGTACCTGATTATAAAATGAGGACTTTTCTTAATCTCACTCATAGCCTGTCCTAGGGGAGCTGGGCTTGTGATGACCCTTTGACCTCTTAATCCTCTCCCCCACAAATCCCAGGGGCACTGGGCATGATGCTGGGCCTGTGCTACCGGATAAGCTGTGTGTTATTCCTGCTGCCATACTGGTATGTGTTTCTCCTGGACAAGACGTCATGGAACAACCACTCCTATCTGTATGGTTTGTTGGCTTTTCAGCTGACATTCACGGATGCAAACCACTACTGGTATGAGTCTAGGGAAAAAAAGGGGAGGTGTTGGCTGGGTCGGGATGGTTACCAGAGATAGGGACCCGTTGAAGTCCTAGAATTTGCCCCAGCAAGCACAATTGCAACCATGCTTGGCAAAGGTCACATTTTAATTTGGATGAATTTGGGAGGGTCAGTCAGGTTGGGGCACTTGGGGTGGCAAAAAGCAAAATGGCTTCATTCCTACCCCTTCACTTTTTCCATATCTCCCCAGGTGCCTTGATCTAGTCCACTTCCTGTAATCCTCTTAGAAGAAGAAAACTAAAGCCAGACATAGCTGTTTTCAGATACTTGAGGGTGGTCACGTGGAAGAGGGAGCAGACTTTCTGTGAGCCCGGAGGGGCAGAGTTAGAGCCAAGAGTAGAAGTTGCCGTGAGGCAGAGTCATGTCAGAAGGAGAGGGCCCACTAGGGCTGCTCAGCAGTGCTGTCCTGGGAGGAGGTAACCCTCCCCTACCTCTCACTTAGGTGACCGTCTTTCAGGGAAGGTGGAGAAGGGGTCTGAGACAGGGTAGCAGGGCAGATGACCTTTAAGGATTCTTTCCATTATTAAATGAAAAGCAAATATGAGATCTTAGTAAATGAGGATGTATAGGTAAAACATCTCAAGCATTGAATTTGTTAGTGATTTATCATTCATTAAATTTCATTTGTTAATACACGCATACAAATAATCCTCTTGTAAACTGTTAAACTCGTTCAGAATGGCCAAATTAAGAGGCAGGTTTGACAGAATACCTGTGAAAAGTTTTATTTTTATGGCCTTTACACAATTTGAAAAAAACCTATCACTTACTGAGGGCTTTCCACATGCCAACTAACACTTTAATTTTTCCTCATTTTAACACCATGAAGTCCATGGTGCTGTTCCAATGTTATAGATGAAGACAATAAAGCTTAGAGAAGTAAAAGGTTTGCCCAAGGTCACATAGGAAGAGGCACAAGTGAGAATCAAGCTCTCCTTAACTGCAGACTGCAGTGCTTTTGACCACAGTGTAAGCTGCCTCTTTCCCAACTTCTCGGCTCATTCATTGTCTTGAAAACCTACTTTGTTTCTGCCTCCCCAGAATAACCTAGTCTTAGAGCCTGGGTTTATCAGTTCTCTCCCCAGGGAGGCTGTTAGTAGGTACCCTGTGCCCTAGATACTGGCATCCAGGTTTATGAGACATTAGTTTGTTTTGATATTGAAAATTTTTAAAAAATATACTGTAGAATTTATGTACACCTTAAGTTTTTTAAACACTCCCTCAAATTCATTCTTTTTCAAATCCAGTCATATTGTAGCATTGTAGTTTTTTTTCCTGATTGACTTTATTAGGACAAACTAATTTTCTCACTTACTAATGGTAAACACTGATTTTTTTTTTTGTAAACACAACTTCTTGTTGTTATGACTCATTAGTAAGATTTCAGTTATGGGTTACAATAATCACCGCTAAAATTTGCTCATATTCTAAAGGGCCTCAAAATAGCCTAGTAGGCCAGACAAGATATGGCAGTTGTCCTGAGATAGATTATTACATTGAAAAAGGAAGGTAGAAATGTGGCTGGACTCAGAAGCTCTTCTCAATTCTTACCTTACTTGGTGTAGGTCTGTGGATGGCCTGCTGAATGCCCGAAAGCGAAATGCCCACGTGCCCCTTTGGAACTATGCTGTGCTGCGTGGCCAGGTATAGGAGTTTAGGAGGGGGAGGTGTGCTTTGATAGCCATTGTCAGCATGGCCATCCCACTACCAGACTGCACTCTACTCAGCCTCCCTGGATCTTGTCCTTTTTTCCTTTTGCTGGAAGGGTAGGCTGCCTTTTCTGTTGTTTCCAATACCGAATCTCTGAGCCCTCTCATCTTGTCATGGAAAGAATAGAGCTTTGTCCCTGCCAGGTTAGAATCCTTGTGAGAGAGTAATATCTATGCTTCATGACTTTCCTTGGTGCCTCATACTGTGCCTGGCCCCTGTGGGATGTCAGTAGGTACTTGTTGGATGAGAGAATATCTGAGATGAGTGAATATCTGAGATGAGTGAATAGAAGATGGAACTAATCTTCTTTGGACTCTGAACTGAGATGAGAACTTACTCTATTTTTGACTGTCTGCACAAAATAAGGTTCTTTTTTTGTTTTAATAATTTGTTTTGCATTTTGTGTTTGCAGATTTTCATTGTGTACTTCATTGCGGGTGTGAAAAAGCTGGATGCAGACTGGGTGGAGGGCTATTCCATGGAGTACCTGTCTCGGCACTGGCTCTTCAGTCCCTTCAAGTGAGTGGCAGTCAGGGCAGAGGCCTCCTTGAGGCACAGGTCCAGAGTGGGTGACTTACCTCTGTCATGTCTACAGTTCCTACTTTGCCTCAGTTTGCAAAATGCTTTCCTCTGTCCACTCATTTCTCTATTCAGTAGAAGGCAGAATTGATGACATCAAAAGATATAGGCCTAGCTGCCCCTGTGCAGCTTGTGGTATGGGGGGGAAGGAAGGGAAAGAAAATTGAAAAGGAAAGAGGCAGAACTAGGTGACTTGATACCCTGAGCAGTTGCCATGGGTGGTGTCTGTGTCCTTGGGTTGCCATCCAGCCTCTCACTAGGATTCCTTAGCCATCGACTGAGAAGGCGGACAGGCACTGTCCCTGCCCTGACAGAACCAGTGTTACCAACTTTTTCCAAAGTAGAGGTTTGCCTCTCTGATCTCTCTTTTCCTCTCATTTCTCCTTTTCTCTTATTTTACTTTGTTCTTTTTTCTTCTTCTCTGTTATTTCCTGTGTCCTGTAGTTGGACTTCAGTGTCATGTTAGTCAAGCATTCACCTTCTAAAGTTTCTTCTCATTTATAACCTCTATGAAGAACCTGTCCCCCATAGCACACACACTTCCCAATCAGATTTGCCCTAGGAGATTTGCCCTTGCTTATTACATGGGGTATGTTGAAAACAATTGGACACCTAAAATGTGGAAACATACAGGGGTTGGAAAACCCATGGGGTGTCTTTGTGCACAGTTCTACCTCCCTGCTAGATGGGCCCTGTAGCAAGAACAAGGCAGCCGGTGTACATTTGCTGTGAATGTGCTGTGAAAGCTGGGTTCCTCAGTGGACTGGGGCCTGACCCTGTCCCTGACGTTTGCAGACTGATACTGTCTGAGGAGATGACGAGCCTACTAGTGGTGCACTGGTGCGGACTGCTGCTTGACCTCTCAGCTGGTTTCCTACTCTTCTTCGATGCTTCAAGATCCATTGGCCTCCTCTTTGTGACCTACTTCCACTGCATGAATTCGCAGCTTTTCAGCATTGGTCAGTACCTATCATCTGGTAGGAAATAGGAAACCGTGGGTGTGCAGGGAGTGACTTGCCAGAGGCACTCTTTGGGACTGGGAGATGAGAATAGGAGTTAAACTGATGCAGGTGCAATCACTGTGGAATGGAAATAAATGGGGAGGAGAGGATTGGGGCTTCTGGGCTCAGCTGGTATTGTCTAGTAAGGAATCTGTGGAAAGTAAGTATCTTTTAGTTAAGAACTTCTTTCATAAGTGGGATACTTGGGAGAGGTTTCTTAAGGGAAAGGTATTGAGGAAATTACCTACATCTCCCCAAACCAAACTCCTGAAATGCTTATTTTCTCCTTGCTTTTCTAGGTATGTTCCCCTATGTCATGCTGGCCAGCAGCCCTCTCTTCTGCTCCCCTGACTGGCCTCGGAAGCTGGTGTCTAACTGCCCCAAAAGGCTGCAAGAATTGCTGCCCCTCAAGGCTGCCCCTCAGCCCAGTGCTTCCTGCATGTATAAGAGGAACCGGGCCAAAGGCAGCCAGAAGCCAGGCCTGCGCCATCAGCTAGGTGCTGCCTTCACCCTGCTCTACCTCCTGGAGCAGCTTTTCCTGCCCTATTCCCATTTCCTCACCCAGGTATGTGTAGGGCAGGGGTTAGTTTGGAAAGTGGCAGAGGTGACAGCAGTAGAGGGGAAAACGGGACTGGTACTATAGCCCTTTCTTGGTAGAAGATGGGATTAGCATAAGAACCACTGAGCCAATTTCCTCTGCCCTGCCTTTTTAGGGCTATAACAATTGGACTAATGGGCTGTATGGCTATTCCTGGGACATGATGGTGCACTCCCGTTCCCATCAGCACGTGAAAATCACCTACCGTGATGGCCGCACTGGCGAGCTGGGCTACCTTAACCCTGGGGTGAGATTTCTGATGCTGATAATTTACTGTTCTTCAAAGCTCCCTTGAGTTTTGGGGTCTGATTTGGGCCTCAACACAATTAAAAGAAATTTGGGTCACTGCCCTTTCTCAGGAGCCAGGTTGAGCCTTCTTGTATGTGGGTTGAAATAAGGCAGTATCATTCACTTCCTTAAATTGAGATTTGATTTAAGAAAGGTAAGTACCAGCATTAGCCAAGCAATGAAAAACCCTTCCCTAGAGACAAATTTGTTGTTTTTTTCCTCTGATCTAAACAGCCAGATCTCTTTGTACCTTTGGTGGTGCATGACTCATCCAGTAGGTCGATAATAATGAGGTGGGACTAATATGGGGGTTTGGGACAGGTATTCACACAGAGCCGGCGATGGAAGGATCACGCAGACATGCTGAAGCAATATGCCACTTGCCTGAGCCGCCTGCTTCCCAAGTACAATGTTACTGAGCCCCAGATCTACTTTGATATTTGGGTCTCCATCAATGACCGCTTCCAGCAGAGGTGGGCAAGGGATGCAGAGGAGGGTGGGGAATGAAGTCCAGCTCCTTTTGTCAAGATGAATAGCCCATGCTCCCCAGTGTTGTCTTGCTTGTAAGGCTGTCCTCTGTCGCATGTCCATGTTGGCCTGGTTGTGGGCATAGCTGATTGCTTCCAGCAGGGGGCACCATCATCCCAAAGAAAAGGTAATGACTTGTTCTGCTAGAAACTTAACGCAATTCTCAGATGGCCACTAATCCTCATTCTTCCCAGTGCTCCAGAATCTCTTTCCCCTCTCTGTCTGCCTGGGACTGGTAATAACATGCTGACTTAGGCCATTTTTTCTACCTAGAAACCCTGTTCTCTCTATTGGAAATGGTGATGAAAGAAACAACTGGAAATACTAGTGGGTAGGTGGTTGTGGCCTTCTTAAAACATGGCTTTCTTTCCTAAGGATTTTTGATCCTCGTGTGGACATTGTGCAGGCTGCCTGGTCCCCCTTCCAGCGTACATCGTGGCTGCAGCCACTTTTGATGGATCTCTCCCCTTGGAGGGCCAAGTTACAGGAAATCAAGAGCAGCTTGGACAACCACACTGAGGTGGTCTTCATTGCAGATTTCCCTGGTATGGAAGAAAGCTGGGGGAGGCTTTGCTGTCTTTCCTCCTCGCTTCCTTGGTCAGGGGCATTGCATGTGGTGGAGAGGGGAGGGGTCACTCCTGGTGAGAGGAATGTTTATGAAATCTGATGGGTGGAGTTGGTGAAGCTGTGATGTCTCTGTTCTTGTTGGGAGTGAGTTCACTCTGCCATGGTGTGAGTAAGGGAACTTTGTTGCCCCTGTCAGGGCTGCACCTAGAGAATTTTGTGAGTGAAGACCTGGGCAACACTAGCATCCAGCTGCTGCAGGGGGAGGTTACTGTGGAGCTGGTAGCAGAACAGAAGAACCAGACTCTTCAGGAGGGAGAAAAAATGCAGGTATTTTGCTGGAATTAATAGCAGAAAAGTTTAGATAAGTGGAGTTAATTTCTTATAGACTCTAAATACTTGACCATACCAGTAATGCAGTGAGGCCTCAAAAATCAAAGACCCCTGGCTGTGAATAGTCTCATACAGGATTCTAGAGGTCAGCTCCTTTGGACTCCCAAGTCACAGTGAGAAGATGCCTGGGGGGTGGGGGAGTGGGTAGTGTTAGGTGCCCATAGGAAGGCTAGGAAGTTTATGGCTGAAATAATGCATTTCTGCTCCTCTGTCAGTTGCCTGCTGGTGAATACCATAAGGTGTACACAATATCACCCAGTCCTTCGTGTTACATGTACATCTATGTCAACACTACGGAGCTTACACTGGAGCAAGATCTGGCATATCTGCAAGAATTGAAAGAGAAGGTGGAGAATGGAAGTGGTGAGTATATAGAGATTTGGGCTGAGGTAGCCCCTGAGAAGTTAGGGTAGTGAATGAGGATCTAGTCATTAGAAAATAACTTGAAGTCTCTAGCTGAAAGTGGGGTTCTGGAAGAGAGAATGAGCTCTGTCTCAGTGATTCCTCTTTTTGCTGACATCTGAGCAGAAACAGGGCCTCTACCTCCAGAGCTGCAACCTCTGCTGGAAGGGGAAGTAAAAGGAGGTCTTGAGCCAACACCTCTGGTTCAGACCTTCCTTAAACGCCAGCAAAGACTCCAGGAAATTGAACGCCGGCGAAACACCCCTTTCTATGAGCGATTCTTCCGCTTCTTGCTGCGAAAGCTCTACATTTTTCGCCGCAGGTAAGTTTTACCAATAGTACTTACAGTTTTGTCACCAGATATTTGCAAGCCCGGTAACTTTTCTCTAGTGAGGGTAAGAGTAGTGACTCTCTCCCACGAAAAGGCAATCTAGGGCTAAATAGCCTTTTCCCTCCATTCTCCTCTTCCTGATTTAATGGGAGAGTAAGTGACCTATGTCTGATGGTCTTGCTCTGCCTCAGTTTACCTCTAGCCTCCCCATGGGTTATTCCTGCCTCACCCTGGAATCCTCTACCAGACTGTATAAGTAGGGTGCCCTTCCATCTGGGATGCGAGGGTCCCTGGGCTGGGGGGCAATTCTCATTTATGCCTGAGAGGAGGTAGGATCAGGTGTTCCCCAAGGGCTTTGGTAGGAATGTCTACGCTAAAACAGGAGGTTGGACTGGATGGCCTTTTTCCTCTCTTTCAGCTTCCTGATGACTTGTATCTCACTTCGAAATCTGGCATTAGGCCGCCCTTCCCTGGAGCAACTGGCCCAAGAGGTGACTTATGCAAACTTGCGACCCTTTGAGCCAGTTGGAGAGTCTAGTCCTTCCAACACAGATTCTTCAAATTCTGACCCTCCTGAACTAAATTCTGACCATACCCACTCAGAGTTCTAAAGGGGCCAGACACTGGGTACAGATGTGGGAGCAGCCAGTTACAGGACTATTACTTATGCAGTGGAAATTTGAAAAAATGCTTATAGATATTTGATGTACTGTAATGAAAATAGTAGCTTATTCTCAAGTGCTTGTTATGTGCTAGGCACTGTGTGAAGCGCTGTGCCTATGTTATTACATTTAGTCCTTAATGGTCACTACTGTTTTACAGCTGGAGACACTGAGGCTAACAGGTAATGTAATTTGTTCAGACATAAACCTAGTAAGGGCTGGATTGATGGCTTGAACCTCCTGTCTGACTTAAGGTTTTGCACCCTGCCTTTTGTAATTTTCAGAATCACAATAATTCTGAAATAATGTAGCTTAAAACTTTTCTTAAGTATGATTAGGATAGTGATCAGGTTCTAAATGCACAGAGCAATTTTCTCTTCTATCTATACAGCTGGTAAGTTTTTCACTAGCAATTAGTTACAGTAGCAGAATTAAACCAATAAGGAAATTTAGATGATTGGTAGTATTTTCCTAAAAATAAGCTTAATATTTAGCATTATTTTATCATTTAGTGAGAAGGTAATGTGAAGTAAGTATTAACCAAACTTGGTGAGGTATTAGGGAATGTCTGGTCACTTTGTAGGTTTGTATATACATGGATGATCATGGAAGCTCCTCAGTTCTGTGAAAATTCAAAGGCCTGGCACCAGGCTAGGAAGTGAGAATGCATAGACTTAAAAAACAAAACTCAGTTTTGTAAGAGATTAGTAGTAAATTGGCAATCCCAGTAACTTTGATAAAAGATTGCATCTATTTTCATGCTTCTCTTGTTATGCCCCACCCCACCTTACCTGCTTGGACAGTGACCTCATTCCCAGAGCAGTTTTTCCACTGTACACACTTGGCATGATTATGTCTATTCCATGGTTTCTAGTGATGCTGCTTCGATTTTTTTCCTGTGCCCTAGACCTATACCTATCTCCACCTGGATATCCCACAGAGCTTTCAGACTCTGTCCTGAGCAGAACTTACCTTCATCCCCAACTCAAGACCTGCTCCTTTATTAGTGAATAACAACTGTTTTGACCAAGCCATTTGAGTCATTGGCCTTAAATATTTTCCTTGCATTTCTTGTAACTTCAAGTCCTAGCCATTCTGTTATTTCTTAAATTTATTAATTTCATCTTTACTCTGTTTTCAGCCTTTATATTGGAATCTAGTTAGGGAGACCAGAGCAGTATAGTTATGCAGGTGGGGCCTGGCAGTAAGTTCTGATTTATACAACCATTGTATGCAACGGCTGTGCCAGTGTACCTGGAGCACTTAGTAAGAATGGTGTGGGGGAAACACTGGTTTTAATTTTCTGCATCTCAGTGACAGTATACCTCAGCATTAGATTATGTCCTTTGCCAGTAAGTTCAGCTAGCTTCTGTTCCCTAACCATCACCCTCTTCCCTTTGGTAAAAAAAAAAAAAGTAGCTCCTCACTTTGAAAGGCAACTTTTGCATAAGCACTTTTAATGTAGACACGGATGCTGCTACTCCCAAACTGTTAGTATACCAACGCTGACTCATTTTCCCAATGAAGATGTTGGGATGGGATGAAGAGGAAGTATGGTTGTCTTAATACTGGTCTAAGTTGTTCAAGGGAGACAATTAGATTTTGTGCAAGGGCAGGTGTTTTGGGAGTTGGTTATCAATGTCCTTTTGGCTGGAAGACTTATTAGTATTTTCATTCTGTGCCCAGCATTTTGGTCTTTTGTCACATATTCCTAACTGTAATCATCTTCACCGTTTCATGCCTTTGCTCCTATTTTCCTCTCTGGGTTAGTAGTGCTCCCCATTTTCCTATCTTTAAAATTCTCTTCCCTTCCTTCCCCCAGTAGAGGACAAACACTTCTCCTTAGGTGCCTTCCTGGCAAATATTGAACCTAACCATAAGGCAGTTACTTCTCTGGTGCTGCCCCACCAGGTTACAGGCATCCAGACATCGTCAGATCACCTTCATTGAACTTGCTTATCTAACTTTAGACCATAATGCATTAACTGACATCTGCAAACTTTTTACAATATCCTGGAGCTTTGGTGTGCATGAAAGCCAAAGTCCTCGAGCCTCCATTTCTAAATCCTTAAGCCTCCAGGCAAACAGGGTGTAAGTAAGCATTCCTTGGGTCTCACATCTGCACCAGGTCAAAGCATCAGCATGCTAGCTGGCTCCTGTCTGTACTTCTAGCTCCTAGGTTCAAGAAAGGATAGTTAAAACTATGTGGATTAATTTTCTGTAAACTGCTATAAACACAGATCAACCTTTTGGAAATTTGTATCTCCACTGTTAAATTTTAGTTCATTTATTGTCATCTTAGATGGCAAGTTGATTCCTGTTTAAGAACTTTTCAGATTGTAATGTGTGAACATGTAATTACAGCCTTCTACACTTATTTATAAAGGGATTAATACTTAAGGTATACTAATTTTTCGTATTTGTCAAGATGAAATATAGTGGGTTGGAATCTTCAAGACTGGCTCTGACCATGGTCCCACAAGGCAAAAGGTCACCAGTTTGATTCTGGGTCAGGGCAGATGCCTAGGTTGCAGATTGTCTGTGCCAGGGCATGAGAGGCGACCAGTCAATGCCCCCCCCCCACCCCCCACCCCCTGTCTAAAAGTAAAGTTTGACTAATTACCATTTTCATAAACAGAGGTATGCCCCTTTCTGTATTTGCATTAAGCCACTTCACTTTCATAAAATACATTAGTACCCATTTGGGCTAACCAAAGGAATCCCTATGAGGTGGGTTTTTGTTTTTCACATTTATGAGTTATAATACTCTGCTTTTCTTCCCTTTTTTAATTTATTGGGGTAACTGCAGCCTGCTTTGTGTCATTTTGGGTCACAAGACTTCAGGTAGTGGGGGGAGCCTGTATTCTTACCCCCTTAGATAATTTGAAACACTGGCAATTTAAATTATGGCTACTGCAATAAGGAGACATATGAAATGGGCTACTCCATTGGCTGAAAAAGACAATACTTGAGAAACCAAAATCAAATCTTAAGGGATAGGATTTTCAAGCCTATTAAATAAATGCCTGTAGTTAGGGTTGAGATGATTGCCCAGAACAATCGACTACATTTAATCAGGGTTCAAGATTATGTTTTCAGATCATATTCATACCAAAACACTTTAAAAAAATGGACACAGTTAAGGTAGAACCTAGCATTTATTTAGATCTTCATTAAACTGTTGGAATTGAGAACCAGACATACGTAATAAACCTCCAAAAATAGATCCTGAAAGGCACTTTCTGCTTAGAGCAAGCAGTCATGGAATAAGCATGTAAACAAGCTGGCTTCTCTGTACCACACCAGCCAAGTCAGCTTTCTCCATGGCCAGCTGCACCAGCTCTGCCCTCCCTTGTTAACACCAGCCAGAACCCCTGTAGGTCTAACCCAAGGTTTTTCTGTAGGACACCTTGGCCTACCTGGGAATGCTGGAAACATTAAAGGAATCATGGTGTTGAGGAAAAAAAAAAATCTTTTAAAAGCTGCCATCTGAGGTGATGGCTTCTCTGTACTTACGCCATACCCCAGAAT
The DNA here is from genome assembly GCA_004024845.1 of Tonatia bakeri. Classification (NCBI taxonomy): domain Eukaryota; kingdom Metazoa; phylum Chordata; class Mammalia; order Chiroptera; family Phyllostomidae; genus Tonatia; species Tonatia bakeri. The sequence goes on along the minus strand of PVIA01009090.1, from coordinate 42,420 downwards.
ACAATAAATAAGCAATTAGAAAATGTTCAAGTATGAAGGGATTTTCCTCCTCCCCGCCAAAAGCACTGCTGTCTGAAGAAAGCTGGTTTCTCTGTAGCTACACCAGCTGTTCAGAAAGCTCATTGGACCTGGTTTTGAAAATAAAACAAAGTTAAAACCCTGGGAGGAGTTATTGTGCAGTGTGGAGTACTTAGTCTTTCTTATAAAGAAAAAAAAAAAAAGTTATCTGGTACCAAAGTGTGCAACCTACAGACCCTCAGGTACTGCCCTATGACTTCTCTGTATGACATCACAAGGGTGCCAAGTGCCTGTTTTTTCTAGAGCTAGGAGTTGGGTGGTTTGGCTAGTGCTGAAACCATGCATAGGATTGGTTTACTAAAAAACCTTATTACGTACGTCCTCCAAAAGACAGCTGAGTAAGTGGAGAGATTTGATTTGGTGCTGTTTAGGAGATGGCAATTAAGAGCATAAGCACCAGGGAGATGGTTTAATGGTAACTGCCCCCTTTTTTTTAACGTCAGGCTAGAGCTCCAACTGGAACTTGCGTTACATGCAAGAATGACTGAATAGGGAACACTCCCTGACAAAGAGCTACATAATTAAAAATGGATCATGTTATAGGGAGGGTAAAGGGAAAGCTTCACATCCATAATAGAGCTCGAGACATTACAAATTCATGCTGACAGGGCTGTGGCATTGCCAGACAGAAGCTATAATGGAACTACAAGTACTTTACGTGCACATTACAAGGACATTTTCAGTATTTGGTGAGCAAGTCAATGCAATTAGAATTTTAGGGGGTTGGGTGATAGGGCACAAAGTTTCAATTTCAAAGCATTATTTACTACAGTGTTGTTGGTTTGTTTCTAGGCAGTTACATGGATTACCTATGCTCACTAAATTCATTATAATGAACAAAAAACCTAGGGACAGAATAGCAAGGCGAACTTACACTCCCCCACACAAGCTAAAATTCATGTCATTGACTAGAGTGACTGCAACTGATCAGGAGCTGAAAGAGGACAGGAAAATTTAGGAAGAAGGGCCCTTTCCCTCAGAGCATGAAGGCTTCTCTGTAGCCTACGCCAACAAGTCTGGGGAAAAAAGGCTAACACTTTCAATATTTAAGCTTTTTGGGCACTTCCCATGGGAAGCTGTCCCTACCAAAGTGGCCATAGGCTGCAGTCCTCTGATAAATTGGCTTCTTCAGATCCAGATCCCTGGAATATATAAGTCCGTAACTTAATATGTAGCAATCAATTAAAATTAAGCAAAAACAATCAGCAAGACTCATTTTCAAGACTTCTGGCAAATGAGTTCAGTTCCCTGGAGTATGCTAGGAAAAAAGTTTGTGGCAGAAGTGTTTGTTACTTCCCTGGTGTCCAAACTCCTTGCACAGTCCTTAATTAGTAACTATAGTTCTTGTTTTTCGATCCCTGGCTCAACAAATATGAAAACTTGTCATTATTCTGAGAAATTGCAAGTGTTAAAAAGCTCATTTGAGATCATGAAATACTTACCACCAAAGTCCCATGCCCACACTCTACATGGTTGTTTTCTTTATTAATGGTCTTGAACATCCCATTTATCTGTACTAATTTCTTTTAAGTAAACATTCTTAGGTAAGATGAGCCCAAAGCCCAGTATCAAATGTGGAAGACTCTCTAGGGTGGCTAAGTCCAAGCCATGAAGCACTATACTTTTGGATTTTTCTTAATAATTTAAGCCTTTATTGAAGGCAACTTATAACACCAACACATTTCTAGAAAAATAAAAATGTTCTCCTACTTAAGGAATCTTCATGTCCTCAGACCTGAAAATATCTCGTACATATTCACACCCCCACACCCTTAATATTTTTCACTAGCAATAAGCTTTACCATCTTTACCTGACAATGACCCCAGGGCGGAGGTCAAAATTCTTCTTCACAATCTCTAATAGCTCTCTCTCACTCTTCTGAGAGGTGCCATAATGGAAAATGGAGATAGACAATGGATGGGAAACTCCAATAGCGTAAGAGACCTAAAACGATTGAAATGTTGTAAGAGTTGGTCATCAACATACCCACCCTCTTGCATACACAGGTGTAAAAAAAGACATGTAGATAATTAATTACTAAATGCCCTCCCACTTACATGCCTTTGAATCACTCCAGTTTTATTAAAGAATACATACCTGCACAAGAACCCTTCTGCATAGACCACCTTTAACAAGGGATTTTGCCACCCAACGAGCAGCATAAGCAGCAGAACGGTCCACCTTGGTATAATCCTTTCCTGAAAAGGCACCTCCTCCATGAGCTCCCCAGCCACCGTAAGTATCCACAATGATTTTCCGGCCAGTCAAGCCAGCATCACCCTGAAATTATGAGGATCTAAAGTCACTTTGTATCTTATCCTTCTCAGTAAGTGATTCTAGATCAACTTTGTTAAAGGCCTATTATGTATCACTCAGCAAATATCCTCAAGAGATTCACAGATAGGGTTTCAAAAAGAAAAAAAAAAAATCAAGAGAAAAGGTGATAGTGGCCAAATTCTTACCAGTAACCATCACAGGAGATCCAAAAGAATAAATTGAATTGACATTTGTAAGGCCTTACCTGAGGCCCACCAATAACAAATCTGCCACTTGGCTGTAGATGATAGATTGTATCCTCATCAAGGTATTTTGCAGGTACAACTGCTTTGATGACTTTCTGCTTTAGGGCATCCCTCATCTCATCAAGACAAACTTCTTCATCATGCTGAACTGATATAACGATTGTGTGGACTCTGATGGGAATCACAGCACCTCGATCCTGCATATACTGCACAGTCACCTTGAAGGCAACACAGGTCATCAGGACATCAGTCTACTAAACAAGTTTTATTCTTGGTTTTCTACCCCAAGTTACAAAAGACAAATGCTAGTCTTTTCTTTTTTCAATTAGCTTTAATCAAGTAACTTCACTAATATTCTGGGCCAATGCATATATGTAATTTAACTACATGATCATCACTTACTTGAGTTTTAGAATCTGGGCGTAACCAAGGCAAAGTGCCATTGCGGCGTAGTTCAGCCAGTTTGGCATTGAGCTTGTGTGCTAAGACGATAGTTAAAGGCATACACTCCTCTGTTTCATCAGTGGCATAACCAAACATCAAACCCTATCAAAGGAAAATCACCAATGTTGTCAATCCAAGCCTCAAAATGCAAAGTTGGAAGAGATGCAGATAGCACCGATCACAATACCTGGTCTCCTGCACCAATGTCTTCCTCATTCCGGTCAAGATGAACACCTTGAGCAATATCTGGTGATTGTTGCTCCAAGGCCACTAACACATTGCAAGTCTTGTAGTCAAACCCTATAACAAATTGAAGCAGTTTTCTTTTAAAAAAGTTATAGTAATACCTTCTTGCAACAATTATCTGGGATTCCATACAGGTGACCCTTGAATAACACACCTGCCACTTAGCAGTAGACGACAGACAATTGTGTGTGTGTGTGTGTGGGGGGGGGAGCAGGGTACTAGTGATCAACTCAGTGCTTTTAACTCCTGTGCTATTCAAAAATCACCTACATTGCTAAAGAAATAAAATATACCTAAAACTTAGTACTTTCAGAGGATGAATAGGGTTGGAACAAAAGGATAATAAAACTATGCAAGTGGAGTTAAAGATTAACAGGAACATCTTTAGAAGATAGAGCTAGAGAGCACTGAAGAAAATATTTGGAAAAAATGAGCTTAGCAGACCAACTCATTAAAATATACCTTTGGAAGAATCATCGTATCCAATGTGTTTTATGGTTTCACGAACCACTTTCTGGTAGTCAATAGCAGCTCTGGACGTAATTTCCCCAGCAAGAAGGATCATTCCAGTTTTAGCCACGGTTTCTAATAAAACAGAGGTTCACACTCAAGTGTCACTTTTATAATTTTCATGCTACCTTTTCATCAGTTGATAAAAAGCAGTGTTTTGGCCCTAACTAGTGTGGCTCAGTGGGTTGAGCATCGTCCTGTGGACCAAATGGTTGCTGGTTTGATTCTCAGGTCCCTGGCTGGGGGCATGCGAGAGAGAACCAATCAATGTTTCTCTCACACATCCATGTTTTTCTCTCCCCCACACCTCTCTAGAAAAATAAATAAAATCCTTAAAAAATAAAACAAGTAGCAGCAGCAGCAGTGTTCTGAACCTACCACAAGCCACTTTGGCATCAGGATCCTGCTGAAGGTGAGCATCAAGGACAGCATCACTGATTTGATCACAAATCTTATCTGGGGAAAAAAAAATAAATTCCTAGCTCAATTTCTTTAACTTACTGTTAATGTTATGCCATGCCCTCTTCCTGATAACCACAGCTGTCAAGATCTTTAGTAGAGCTTCTCGTAACTGTGGTTAACACCTATGTAAGTCTTACCATTCTACTAAATATTTTCAGGTGTACAATTCAGCAGCATTTCAAATATGGAGATCTTAACAACTGTATAATTAAAGCACCGTTTTACCAGAAACTATTTACCTAAAGAATACTGGCTGTGTTACATTTAAAATTAAGTTTCCAGACAAAACAATTCCCACTGTTAAATGTAACAGCCACATTATCAAGATTATGCAAGTGAAAGTAGAAATAGAACGGTTTTATCTTCACATCTAAAAGCAAAGCTAGGCAACATTTGGCTTTAGTATTGCTTTTCATTTTCAAACCATACTTAACATTTTATTCCTAAAATTTGAAGTTTGCATTATAAATTCAACCAACCAGAAAGGTAAACTTTTTTTCTCATCAATTTTCCCCTGATCTGAGGAACACCAATTAGGGCAATGAGAAATGATGTCAACAAGAGTTAAACAATGAAAGCAAGGACACTTTATGAACGAAAGGCATGAAATGGCAAATTATGTGATTGTTATGCGTAGTCTAGTAACAAAGGCTGACCAGACTGCTTAAATGCCCAAATGTCTTCCACGTCCTTGTTTTTTCTTCTACATTGTCATCTATTAAAAATTGGGAAAGGAAAAGAAATACCCCAATATCACTTTGCTGAATTTTCTATACCCAAGCAAAATGTACACTCCAGTCAAGCCAAAGGTTCAAGACAATCTACAAACTGTTACAAATGCCTGTGACTTAAAAGATTAAGTCATCAGACCATTACTCATCAGGGTCTTGGGTTTTGTCTTCTACAGCACTAGGTTATGCTTGTGGAATTTCATCAAAGGGACAGTAGACTTACAGGAGAAATGGACCCTTAAACCACTACGCTAGATAAGTATGTATGGTAGTCAACCTAAGGAAGAGCAGAAGCAGTTCAGCAAAATAATTCTCTTTACCAGGTGAGGTTTTCAGATTGATTGAAAGTTCCTTGAAAGAGCTTCACTCGTCCACGTGTAAACTGATCCCCATAATGGCGGACCAGTGGACAAAGCCCAGATAAGGGAACGAGGTAAAACCCTGCCTAACGGTAAGCACCAAAAACTTTAGAACGCAATGGCAACTTACGCTTAATTCATGCTTCCATCCTTTTCAAGCACGGCCCAAATAAGGCATGCCTTCTCCAACGCGCGCTATATTTAGTTGGAGACTGTCACCTCAAAGGCGAGGCCATATACTGCCTAACGGATGATCAGTATTCTCCGAGAGTAGCGGTGACCCAAGCGAAGGAACTCGGAAGAGACGTCCCTGGGTCCCAACCCCGGACTCCACAATTCCAAGCGCTCCGGCAGCCCCGCAACAGGGCCACTAGCCCGACCCAGGTGCCACACGAGGCAGACACGTGGTTGCCGCTGCAATGCGGGGAGCGCGCTCCCGAGGCCCGGGCACGAGCACTCCGGGTGGGTCGCCCACTCGAGATTTTCCGCAGAGCAGGCCGAAGAGGAAGAAATAGTGTCCCCCCCCCCCCGAGTACAGCACAAGCCGCCGCGGCCTCCGCCCTTCTAGTTTTCTGGAATCTTCCGCGTGCCGGGGCGCGCGGCCGGATGCGAGTGAAAAAGAGGAAGGGGGAGGGGAACAGCGGACACGCGCTCGACACCGAGGGCGACACGCGGAGGGCGCGCGGCCGCCGCTTTTCCCACAGCCCAGCAAGCAAGGGCAACCTGTGAGGGCGCCACCGTCAGCCGGTCCGAGCCAGCCCCGCCGGGCCGGGCCCCACGCTCCACCCTCACTTCGCGCCAGGCCCCGTCACCTCACCTGAATGGCCTTCCCCCACAGACTCTGAGGTGAAGAGGAACGTGCCCTCCTCGATGAACGCCTCGTGGAAACCGTTGAGCTGCCCGTTCATGTTGGTGTCGGTGAGTGCCGGCGACTGACAATGACGTTGAGGAAGGAGAAAAGGGAGAACTGAGGCGACGACTGCGAAACGCGCAAGCAGAACACCAAGCTCAAGTCCAGGGAGACGGTGCGGAGCGACCCGAGCTCCGGGCGGCGCGGCGCAGTATTTATACACAGCGCGCGCGCGCGCCGGACTTGGGCCCGCCTCTCGACGCTGCGCGCCTGTGCTCGGCTGGCGCCGGGGGTGAGGGGGCGGTGCGCCGAGGGGAGCTCGGGCTAAACCACTCTGTGAGGCAGTGAGGGGGGCGGAGGCTATGCTCTCCTCCGGCGAATATTTAGCTATCATAAGCACTCCTAACAAGGGATAAGTTGCAACACGAGTATATGGATCGTTGTATCCTTCTGAGTGTGAATGTGAGAGGAAAAGCAACATGGACTTAGTGGAGTTGCTCCCCTTGTGCTGTGACATGGCACCTCCCTCCTGGCCGTTGGCCCGGGAGTCTGGCGGCGAGGTCGCGTCCCCCAGCGGTGGCGATGGGAATCGTGATGGTTTTGTCCTCTGGCTCTTTCCCGTGGGTTTTTCCGGCGGCCCCACGTTTGGATGCCCGGGTGACAGGGAGCCAGTGGCCCTCAGTCCTGTGAAAGTGGCCATCTTGGCTGGTCGGCATGCGCTTCTTCGCACCGCCTAATTCATCCCAACCCTGCATACTGCTGGCAGCTGGAAATCCTGAGGAGGGACGCCTAGTTGCTAGTAATTTTTTTTTTCTTTTTTGGCTAGAAAGATGTGTTCTTGTATGTAATTTCTTGGTTGAAGACTCTATGGTGAAAATGGCTGAAGAGCAGAATAGTGAAAGTTTTGTCATCCATTTAAACGATTGCAGTCCTCCTTCCACACCCTGCGCTAAAGTTGCTGAGAGGCCCTTCCCTTTGTTGATCCTTCAGCTCCGATCTTTACTCCATTCAAAAAGGAGGCCTCTCACAAGGCTGACCTTGCACTTGCTGACTTTTCCTACGTCGCCGGGGGGTGGGGGGATTGATGTTTAGAGTGTCATTTCAATCTTCTGTTCAAGAGGCTTGAATATTTGTCTTGGGGGAAAGCCCTGTGTAGCCCGTGTATGTCATTAAGCAGACATCTTAATGAGGAGATATGGTACGTTTCATGAAGCTTTCACTTTTAAATGTCCACTTGCATTTGTCCCGGTTTTACCCATTAAAGAAATTGTAGAGAGGAAAAAAGAAAGAAAGAAAGAAAGGAAGAAAGAAAGATACAAAACTTGAGCCAACGAGGAGTAGAGAGTCAGTAACAGATTTCATGGAGTTCCCGTTTGGAAGGAGACCACAAGTGGAAAGGAGGACGAGTGTCCTTTCGTCTGGTGTAGGGGCTGCAGATTGGGTGCAGGTTTGGCAGCGGCTGCTGTGGTTGTGGCCCCCAGCACATTAATATCGTGTTTAATGATGTTATTGGGACCCCGCCTGCTCCTAGGATAGGGTGTATATTACCCCGGGGGATAGGAAAGGAATGAGACCCCAATAGCAACCTCCTGCTGCTTATCTTCATTATGAAGAACAATCCTCTGAGTGCATGCGGAAGGAAAGGAGTTTGCCAATTGGAAAACAATGGAAGCTCTTGGTCTCTGCTAGGGGCTTTGACAAGAAGATAAAGAAAGGGCTCATCTCTAGACTTCATGACCAATATGTATGGTTACTCAAAACACGTATTATAAAAAAGACAATATATATTATTTTTATTTTTAAAACTAATTTCATGAAAAAACTTTAAGATTATTTCATATATTCTAGTGTATTTCACCTTTTTTTTAAAGTAGAATGCCAATTTATTGATCCATAATGAGCAATAAAATTGCCAACTGGAACAAACCACATGTGTAGACTGGTCAGTGCATTATCTTCCTGCAGAAAAATCTATATGGGAAGCCAGAATATAATTACAAGGTTATTTGATTAATGTGGAGTTAGAAAAAGGGATTAGTTCAATTCAATGATTAGTTCATTAAACCCTGTTATCTCTGCTACCAACTTCACAGTGGGGCAGTTCCTGCCAAAGAGATTAGGATTAGCTGTTCATACTTGCTTACTTTTTATTGCTCATAGCATGTGTAATACCCTGGTCCATAGGGGTTATAAAGTCCAGCCTCTGTACATTTAAGAGTTTGAGCAAATAACCTTTCTACACTTCAGTATCCTCAGCCTGTAAAATTGGAATAATAGTATTATTATATGATTGCTTCAAGGATTAAATAAAGCATGCAAGTAAAGTCTTTAGCGCAGTATCTCGCACATAACAGGCATTTTTTTTTAATGTCAGCTGTAATAAATAATCCTTCAGTGGCTTCCAGTTGCTGTTAGAATAAAGACTCCATATACCCTGAAAGGCCTGAGTGTAATTTAGCTGCTACTTCATCCTCATCTTGTGTCACTTTGTCCTCTCTTCTACTTTGGATTTCTTTCATTAGTAACAGTCAATTTTATTAAGTGATTAGTATCAAAACAGAGCAGGACACATTTTTCACATTGTCCCTTCCTCACCCAAATATTTATGAGCACCTCCTATCAGGCAGACCCAGGGACTGGTTGTCTAAATGCAGGGGAAATAACTAACTCCTCCTCATCCTTCCTACTCCAGCTTTGCTGGCACTTCCTGGATGAAGCCTACACCAACAGATTTCTCACGGGTTCTGTGTTTTCCTATATGGCACCAAGTGCTGTCTGAAATTACAGATTTGGTGATTATTTAATGAGTGTCTCAAGTCCCAATACATGTGTAAACTCCACAACAATGAGAAGGTTGTCTTTTCCTCAACTGTTGTTGCTGAGTGCCTAACACACAGAAGGTGCTTAAGAATGTTTTGAGAGAGAGAAGAGAGGAAGGGAAGGAAACAAGAGGAAAGAATGAATAAATATAAGAGATGAAAGAAGGAAATGAGGAGATGAGAAACCTTGGAGATCATGTAAAATCAACTAAAGGAGTTACTGCTTTGTTTTAGTCACAAGCATTATAATTAATAAAATCAAGAGCTCTTTACTATCAGGGAAGTTCATTGCCATCCTGTTCTGAAAGAAGTAAGATTTCTGATTCCATACATTAGTGCCCTTAGGGTAAAGGAAACCAAGAGAAGTTACTGGTTTGTTTCCTATTTAACATTAATGAGATTTGCTGAATGTGAACTGTTCTAAAACACATAGGAAAAAATGTAATCACTGCCTAAAAGGTGCCAGATTTCTCAACCCAAAGAATATTGATGTGGTAGTAGTCCTATGAAAGAGACAAAGTGTAGATGGGATAAACGGGTGTTTTTGACTCAGACAGCAAATATAACAACTCTAGGTTTTATCAGTCAACCATCAAGGAGGGAGTTCTAGTTAGTAAGAGAAAGGATTAGCACTACAAGAAACTATTGATTTGGGTATACCAAAGAGCAATAGTGAAGATGTAGAGATGCTTAGGAAAAAGCTCCTAAGCTCTGAGTCTTAAGGGTACCTTCTTCTGTAATGACAGGCCAAGAAGAAGGAAGTCTCTAAAATTGTACCAGTCCTTAAGGGCCGCAGAATCATCTCAGATAGCTTTAGAAGCAAGCTAGCTCTAGTGGGATCTGAAATAAGTGCTATGTGAATCCAGTCAATTTTAGGCTTCTTATAATTTGTTTTTGTTTTTCTGTTTTTCTCTCCTGATAGTTAATCAAATCTTTTCTCAATCCTAATAAAATAGTGAGGGATGGAAGAATGCACAGAATACAGGGACAGTGAAAGAAGCAATAATATAATGATGACAATATAACTTATCATGACGGGCACTGTTCTAGTATTTCCACCTTACAACAATTCTAATGAAGCAGGTACTATTTTCCTGTTTTACAAATGAAGAAACTAACATGTAATTTGCCCATGTCACACACCAGATCAGTAATGGAGCTGGAACTTTAGCCTGGTTCTGAGCTCTAAATCCAATGCTCCTTGTTACAAGTCAAATAATAAATACTTCACACTACATGAATTGATTAATGATGAAATTTGGTTTGTATTCTTGAATGCTTTTTTCTATGAACATGTACACACATTTGACCTGAAATGTGGATATCTTTTTTTTTAAGATTTTTAAATTTATTTTATTTTTAGACAGAGTGGGAGGGAGAAAGAGAGGGAGAGAAACATCAATGTGTGGGTTGCCTCTCACGTGCCCCCTACTGGGGACCTGACCTGCAACCCAGTCATGTTCCCTGACTGGGAATCGAACCAGTGACACTTTCATTCGGAGGCCAGCACTCAATCCACTGAGCTATACCAGCCAGGGTGAAATGTGGATTTCTCTTAACAATTTTCATGGCCATTTTTCCAAGACACTATGCAGAGATAGAGTCATTCTACTTTTTTTTTTTTATTGTGGTAGAGTAAATATAACACATGTATCATTTAAACCATTTTTACATTTACAGTTTTATGGTGTTAAGTACACTTGCATTGTTCTGCAAAATAATTTTTTTTAAAGATTTTATTTATTTATTTTCAGAGAGAGGGGAAGGGAGGGAGAAAGAGAGGGAGAGAGCCCTGGCTGGTGTGGCTAAGTGGACTGAGCACCAGCCTGCAAACCAAAAGATCGCTGGTTTGATTCCCAGTCAGGCACATGCCTGGGTGGCAGGCCAGGTCCCCAACCCTGGGTTGTGTGAAAGGCAACCACACATTGATGTTTTTCTCTCTCTCTCCCCCTCTCTCTAAAATAAAATATTAAAAAATGAAAAAGAGTGAGAGAGGGAGAGAAACATCAATGTGTGAGAGATAGACTGATTGGTTGCCTCTTGCATGCCCCCAACTGGGGACCAGGCTAACAACCCAGGCCTGTGCCCTGGGTTGGGAATTGAATCAGCAACCTCTTGGTTCTAAGGTTGGCACTCAGTCCACTGAGCCACACCAGCTGGGACCAAAATAATTATTTTTGATAACAGTAAAATATACTACAGTATAATTCAACCATGCCATTCATTTAGCTGTTGCCTACTGTTTGAAATTCAGGCTGTTTCTCATTTTGCCCTACACAAATGCTGATGAACTTAATATCTTTGTGTTATTAAACTCAGGGGTTTCACTGCTTGGGATATTCTATTCAAGAACAAAATGTAATTGTCAAAGAGACAATCACATCCAAAGCTCTCCCTCCCTGAAGGGAGGCTTAGCTATTGCTTATATATATACTATTTGGTCAATTACATGTTGATTTCTTCTTTGCAGTTGGCTACACTTAACATGTTGAATTCCTGTCAAGCTCATTCTTTTTAAAGCTGCATCTGCAAAATACTGTGGTACATTTAACATTTAGCAAGACAGCATTTAGTAAGAACTGCCCAGACCTCGAGACCCTTCTCCTATCTAACAGTTCTACCTAAGATTTTTTCACTCCTCATTCTTGAGGGCATGGGGATATAGGCCATACTTCTTTAACTGCTTCCTGCTCAACAGGAATGGGGCACGTCTTTGAGTTATAGGAGTGAAATTCTCTAGGTGCCTGACTTATGGGGTACCCTAGGTTCTGGGATTTCTGAGAACAGGAGTGTATAATAGTAAATGGGCATCACTTGTCAGACTGGTTCACAGTAGTATTGTGGATCTATTTCCTCTTTCTCACTGGGTGGTATAATTGGCTTCATTTGAGAAAGCTATATCCCATCCACAGAGCTTTATCTTATAGTTTCAGAGAAGAATAAGTTGTTAATAATACCAAATGAGGACTTGTCCATATTGGATTCAGTTGATCTTTCAGGGATCCTGACTTCCAGGTTTTTAAATATTCTCAGTTCCCTGGATCATATGGGTGTATCTGTTGGTGTTGGTAAATTCAAATTAGATTTAAGTTTTCAGTTACCTTTCCTAATTGGATAATATGTTTAACAGCCTGTTCTACTAATGGTCCTGGGCATCCTAAAATTTGGAAGGAGCCCCATGAAGACCTATCATACACGAATTCAAGAGGACTTAATTTCTTTAGGTGCTGTGGTGATCCATGTCAGAGTAATTGGTAATAATTTAAGCCAGGTCTCACTGGCTTCCTAGTGTTTGGCCAGGGTCGTTTTGAGTATTTTTCCTGAGGACTATGGTCTCCATAAAGAATGTAAGGCCCACATTATTTGGAGAGCCCACTGGTCCCTTTATTATGGCCACTGTGAAAGCTGGCCTACTGTCATTTTGAAAGGTCTTGGGGAGCCCAAACCCAGGTATTATTTCTTTAAGCTGTGCCTATACAACTTCATAGCTCCTTTCGTTCAGCATGGGACAAGGCTTGATGAGCAGATCACTTGGAGTCTATATACCCATAGTTTACATCTGTCACAGACTGTGACTCTCATACCCCCTCCACCCCCATCCCCAGTTTAGAAACATTAGGCGTGAAACTCTGATTTTGACCTCAAGAAGATACTGGAAACAGCTGCAGACAGAGGTTGTTAAGAAATGGGAAAATTAAGGAGAATCAGCAATGTCAGGAAAAGCTACTCACATAAGGCATCACCCTGTTTCACCTCTTCTCTCCAGCCTAAGACACCCACGGTGGCACAGTCACCTCCTACTACAGTTACAGGTTGCTGTTCCTCTCAGCCCTCCAGCTTCCAGACTTCTGGAAAAGATGGGCTGAAAAGGCCTCCCGAAGGCTTGCCCCCATGTCCCAGGCATGTGGAATTGTGAAAGGCAGAGAACAGCCCAGGATGCCTTGTTTAATAGTTTGGTTCACACGCCACAATTCAGACCCACTCTGCTAAAAGAGGTTTTGGGTGGTGTGGCCTCCTTGCACCTGTCTCCCTTCCAACGCACACCTGAGCAGTGCAGTGTTCTGTTCCTAAATGTCCATGACTGCATCTGGCTGTGACAAAACACTGGGCTGCTCTACCTGCTGCTTCCACAGCAGGACAAGTGTCCAGGTCAGCCCATCCCACTGCCTGTCAGCAGACTCCCAAAGCCATAGGGGCCTGTGCCCTGGCTGAGTGGGGCCACTCCCCAAGGATGAGACACCATTTAGAAGCACCTAGTGGATACAGAGAGCAAGCTCTCTCATCTCAACCTGTTCCACACCACAGCTTTGGAGGAGAGAGGAGGAGCTGCTCAGAAAAGAAGCTGAGGGCTCAGGAGTCTTCTTAACTTGATTGGCTGACACAAGGGAATGCATGACTGTGTATCTGCCCACTCAAAGCCATCCTTGCAGATAAATGGACAGGGAACCAGTAAATGGCTTCTTAGCAAATTTTTCATCACACTATGAGCAGTTCATTTCCTGATGTTGTTTCCACCTTCCTCCACACCATGTGGCTAGGAAGCCCAGATTTTTTACTTCTGTTAATCAAAATATGTACATATGGTTGATTCTACCTATATTTTTGACAATTTTTAAATATATATTTATATATATTTATTGATTTTTAGAGGGCAGAAGAGAGAGAGAGAAACATTACCTGGTTGACTCCCTTACACACACTGACCAGGATCAAACCTGCAACCTGGGTAATTGCCCTGACCAGAACCCACAGCTGTTTGGTACACGGGATGATGCTCCAACCAACTGAGCCACACTAGCCAGGGCTACCTACATTTTAAAATCATAGCAGACTTTTATCTCTCTTTTTTTGGGGAGGGCACCAATCCAATCAGGTAATCTTAGTTTTCTTTAATTTTCAATATTCCTACAGTATTCGACCTGTGTTACCACCCCTTTGATAAAATTTTTGAAATCACACCTGCTAAAAGAACATCTCTTTATATGAATGAGACTCTGAAGAAATGTGGCATGTAATTCCCCCCCCCCCTTATCCTTCAGACAAAGGGAAGCAGTGGGACTCTTATTAAAACAGCCTACAAAATGTGCTTCATTTTTTTTTGGCTCATAGATAAAACCAGTTTCTTACCATATAACCCCAAGCATATATCTTTACACCAATAACCATAGACTGGCCCCTGAGTTCTATAGCCAAACCTTTGTTGCTCAGTCTTGCTTGTCTTCTAGGTAAGAGACCCTCTCTTCTATCCCAGATCACCTCCACTGGAAACCACGAGGCCAGTCTGATGGGAACCTCATTGTTGTGGAGGGAACTGCAAGGTTTGGATGCCATTCTGATTTCCCATCATGAGTTCCGCCTTGGCTGTGGGTGCTCCAGAAAGTGCACTCCTCGTTTGGAGGCCGGGTGGGAGTTGCAGGGCAGAAGCTTTTGTGTATAAAGTAAATGGCCTCATGGGATATGCTGAAACCTGAGCAAGCAAAGAAGCTGCACTTAGAAAACAGTGCCTCCTGAATTCACCTTGGACAGGACAGGCAGTTTCCTACCATTGGCCCGTTTATTACATTAATTTGTATAAGCACTTAATTTCTTTAAGTAAATAAACACTACTCTTTTTACCCATTTCTGGAGGATGCACCCCAAGGGGCTGCGTTCAGGCACCTAATTTGCATTCCCCATTGCCAGGACATTTACATATAAGACAAGCAAGGCAAATGCAAATATACACCCAAAAAACAAAATCCACCTTTTACAAGACAGAAACTGAAGGGTGGTAGGGTCTATGATCTCATAACATTTAGCTCACCAAAAATAGTATCAGTGACCCAGAGTTTCCTGACCACCAGACAACAACATCAGAGATTGTCAGCAGAGGATGTTTTGGGTTGCCCTACAGTGATTTCTGAACTGCAAAGTTAGATGTAGGTGGGGCCCTAAGTCTGGTGTCACAACCTGAAACCAAGAGAGAACCAGAAATTAAACTATCCTGACAACCCTATATCCAAAACAGGAATAGAAATACTGACTAAAGCAACTATGGGCTGACCTATCCACTTCCCTTCTGAAGCACCAAAAAAAAAAACAGGTTCAGGTGACCACTGTTTCACAGTGGATGCAGGCCAGGCAGCGATTCCAGTGATCTGCTTCAAGCAGGAGTCTCCTATGGAACAGATCCCTCGTCCAGTGGAGACCTAGGCAAGTAAGCCTTGGACAAGCTGCTGCTGCTGACTGCTTCACGAAGCATCTACACCAGGCCCAGAGGGAGTCCCTTTAGGAGAGTTCCATCTGAGTTGCCAAATGTAGTACTGGAATTCAAGGGGTTCCCTGCTTGGGATGTCCTATTCAAGAACAAGATGTGGTTGTCATTTGGTAGTTTTATTTACTTGCAGCAAGTAAAGAAAGCAGGGGATTCATAAGCAAAGCTCGGCCTTCCGGAAGGGAGGCTTAGCTATTGCTTATATACACTATTTAGTCAATTACATATTGATTTTTTTGCAGTTAGCTACACTCGTCCTGTTGAGTTCCTGTCAAGCATGTCCTATTTAAAACTTCATCTACAAAACACTGTGCTACATTTTAACATTTAGCAAGATATCATTTAGTAAGAACTGCCCAGACCTTGAGACTCTTGTTCTATCTAACATTTATACTGTCAAATGAACTAAAAAAGAATCGAGGTTTGGGCTAGAAATAAATGGCAAAGATTTATTTAAGGGACTAGGATTTGCAAACTAGAAAAACAACTAGGCAATACCCAGAGTGCTCTGAGGAAGAAAGAAAAACTAAGAGTTCTTAGAGTAAAGAGTACACTCTTCCCTTTCAGCCATAACAGTTGCAGGGAAGATCATAGCCTCAGTGCTGTCTATCCTAGAGATTCGCTGCATCCCTGCAGCTCCTGGTGGAAGAGGTTGACTAATCCAGCTTGTCTCTTTCCCCTTTCCTGATTGCAGCAGGCTGTGGAGACCGGAGTGATGCAATTCAGCAGCTCTAAGAGTGGAGTAGCCCTGGCTCTGGTGTCCTGAGGTCCTCGTGCCTGTCAGATGACAACCAGAGCCTGGCTCAGCCAGGATCCCCTAAAAGAAGAGTGCCAGGTGAGTTAACTGAGAATGGGCAGTTCAGGAGGACCTGTGGCCACGGGATCAAAACACTCAGTATTTCTCTTGATCAGAAACTGTCTTCCCTCAAGCCAGAAGAAAGTGCTCTCTGACTGTGGGGTTCGTATGTCAGCCAAGCAAGGATTTGATAACCTACATTACCTGCATGGGTGAGTCTGAGCAAGAAGACAAAAACAGCTGCACAGGGAGCGATGAGATGGCATTTGAGGATGTGTATGAAGTAGACAACAGTAGACACTTAAGTCAGACCTTCACTTCCTGCTGGATTTTCGCACAGTTCCCCTTATGCTGTAGATTCAGTTCTCTATTCCCAGTCTGAAGACACATCAGATACTGGTACAGATGTGATAAATGTGACTGAATATGCTGAGGAAATTTATCAGTACCTTAGAGAAGCTAAAATAAGATAGTATCAACTTGGAGCCTCTTCTTTTTCTTTCTAAGAGACTGAGTTCTACATTGATGTGATTGAAGTTCCTCCACAGGCAGCCCCTGGGGCCCTTTGCAATAACTGTACATCCCTTCAGAGTGATGTTGACATTTTTTGGAATGCGGATGGTCTGAGTGCTGAGAATGGTCTTCATCCTCACAGTGGATGTGGCGTGGATAAAGAACACATTCTTGAGAAGACTCAGTTCTGTATTCTTAGCCTCTAGATTGGTCTGAGATAGAAACCCTCTAGATGACCAGTGGTCTGGATGCTAGATGTCAGGTGGTCTGGAAACATGAGCATTCTTTCCTTAGTTTTTCAGATTACCTGGAGATTTGGTGTGTATCCAGGCATTGATGCAGGACTGGAACATTCAAAAGTTTAAGTTCCCAGGCTAGTTAAAACAAGAACAGAATCATTTGTTCATGTGTCAACATACTTGATTTTAGTATTTTACCAGTTTGACTACATGACTCCATTTTATTTCTTCATTCTATTCCTCTGTATACATTCTTTTGTGAACCAGTGTTTTTATTTTTGTGGAAAAGATGACCCAAAAATGGGATTGCTGAAGCAAAGGATATGTGCATTTTTACATGATAGTAGTTACAGCCAGATTATTTTCCAAATGGCTGTAAAACTCACATTCCTACCGATAGGCTATGAGAATATCATTGCCCAACTCTCTCATCAATGCTGTTACCACTCTTTTTAATTGTAGTTAGTATGACAAATGAAAAGTGGTAAGAGAATATACTTCTGGGAGACCTTTTTAAAAAAGATTTTATTTGTTTTTAGAGAGGAGAAGGGAGGGAAAAAGAGAGGGAGAGAAACATCAGTGTGTGGTTGCCTCTCACATCCCCCCACTGGGGACATGGCTTGCAACCCAGGCATGTGCCCTAGATTGGGAATCAAACCAATGCTCCTTTGATTCTCAAGCCAGCACTCAATCCACTGAGCCACACCAGCCAAGGATACTTCTAGAAGACTTTTGCAAGCAAGCTGGAATATCCAAAATACACAAAGAAACAGATTGGTAGACTTAACTACATAGCAGTAAACATTTGCAACACTTACCACAAAGGGGTTTACTACCAATTGATAAGAAAATGACAAACAGCCCAATGAAAACTAGAAAAAGTGTATAAGTGAGTAATTCACCAAGGAGGAGACACAAATAGTAAACAAACATTTGAAAAGATGCTCAGCCTCATTGATAGGGAAATGAATTAGTGAGTTTGGGAAAGTCAAGGTGCAGGGAGGATAGAAGGACTCTAAATAAGAGGATGCTGGTCTCCAGCTCCCCCACTAGTTTGGCTTCTGGTGGAGCTTTCATGATTCTGATGAAGCTTTCCTGAAATTCTAATGGTGCCCTTCATGGGAATAGGATTCAAATCTCTCTCCCACCCAAGTATGGATGGAGCCCTTGGGATTGAGCCAAGGGACTTTTACAGGGATTTACTCTCACCATTTCTGCTGATTCTTAGACACTTGGCTGTGGTCTCTAGAACCATGGCTGTATTCACTTGAGTCATCAGTACAGGCACACCTCGTTTTATTGTGCTTCACTTTATTGAGCTTCACAAATGTTGCAATTGTTACAAATTTAAGGCAAGATCCTCCACCAACAAAAAGATTATGACTGGCTTTATTGTGATACTTTATTCTGGAACCAAACCCGAAATAACTCCAAGTTATGCCTGTATCTTTGTTGGGACAGGTTGAGATTGTTTTTGCTATCATGTATACTTACCACCTGCAATCCTCAGCTTTCTTCTGAAGGCTGGTGCAATTCCTCACAGATGGCGTACCATGTGGGGACTTCCTCTTTAGGCCCCTCCCCAACACTTCAGGAATCTTTCGAATGGCCCTGGATTAGACTTGCCCTCAACTCAGGGCTGAATCTGCCCCTGGATGATTGCCAGCTTCGTCCCACTAGTATATACCTACTTTCTTTTGTTTCTATCTCCAGCTTTGTTTGCTTGGTACTTGAGGCTCCCTGCCCCACCTTTTTATCTCTCTTTTCCCATTTATGTATGTATGTATTTATTTTTGGCTTAGTGCCTTTGGACTAACCTGCCACTGATACCTGATTTGGCCTTGGAATCTTTCCATGGTGAACTCCCTCCACAGGCAGCCGAAGGAAGATCCTGTTCTATCCCCTGCTAAACTGAGGCTGTTGGGATAAAAGTAGGAAGGGATGTCTCTGTCTTTTGTCCTGCCCAGTTCTGCTCTGAGGGAGAACCGAGTTGCCCCTAGGAAAGAGAATGCTGAATTGGTGAGGTAATTGGGAGCATGTGACCCTGTCCTCAATGGTGCTGCCTTTACAATTCACAGAGATCTTACATGCTTGCCAAGGTGTTTTGCCATACAGTACTTAGATAGCTTTTCAGTCCTTGAGGCTACCCAATTCTCCAGGAAGCCTGAGTAGTTGGTGTTCTTACAGTCCATTTAACTGAAAAAGGTAGTCCATGAATGTGTTGCCATCATGCGAGGCCAGGCAGGTGCATGGTATTCATGCAGATGGAAAAATATTCACGGAGCTGCTGGGATGTCTGACATGCCTTTATTCATGAGTGGGTTAGCCACGCTCGCTACAAGCTGTGTGTCTGCATATCTCCGCATGGCACATGTCATGGCCCCTGCTCCCCAGCGTGGCACCCATCGTGGCACGTGTTCCTTTGTGTGTGTCTCCCATCGTCACCCCCACCAGGGAGTCCCTACCAGTTTAAGTACTAGAAGGGAACAAAGCTGGAAAACTGCCAGAACATTATATAACATAACATAGTTCCTCGCATGCGAGCCCACTCCATGTTATGGGAACAGTTTATCGGACCCAGTCTCAAGGCTATGAGAACACTGGTTATCAGGCTATGGGACACAGCTTCCCTTAGTTACCCAGACACCTGGGCAAGGAAGCCAGACTGCCTCCACTTACCCTACAATGAAGAGAAATGTAAAGAGATTTTGTTTTAACTGCATTGTAATTAACAGCCTGGCAGAGGACAATAGTACAAACCAGACCATGGTCAGGATGCACTGAGGTTGAGATCTTTTCATCCGCTGGGGAGCAGAGCTCTAGTCTTCGCCCCCAAACTTGATCTGGAGTGATGTTACCCTTTATATGTAATCCCAAAGGGTTTGTGGTATCTATCACAAGAAGGTAGTCTCGCAGAGCGGTCACTCAGTATGTCCTGTTGGAACAAACCTTTCCCCTATACTGGTTCCTACATGGGTTCCTTCCTTTCAGGCTTCTAACTGTTTTGGAGGCCTCAACTCAGTTCTTATAGATTAGGTCATGTGTAGGTTAGAACTGGCAGAATCTGTTTCTGGGGTCCCTTGTCAACTGCAACAGCTAGGATTCAGAGTGATGGACAACCTTTCTCAAGAAAGTAATTTGGAGGAACAGTTGTGGTTTCCAGCCCTGGCTGCACATTAGAATCACCTGGAGCACTTTAAATCAACTGATGCCTGGACCCCACCCTAGACTTAAGTCAGAATCTGTAGGTTTGGGACAAGCCTTGGGTATATTTTAAAAAACAAGCACTTATTGGGGTGATCACTTGGTAAGTTATATAAACATCTAATCACTATGCTGTAACCTGAAATTAATATAATATTATATGTCAACTATAATTGAAAAATTAAAAAAAAATTTAAAAACAACTCAGGTGATTCTAATAAAGAGCCAGTGTTGCTACCTATTAGGCTATCCAGTTAGTGGTTGAATCAATGGTAATAACCTTACACCTTCAAGAGGCCTGCAAGACCCATATTATGTGTATGATTAAAGTGTTATTCTTCAGGACCATGGACACATTTGCTGTAAGCGATGGATTCTCAAAGTTTAATGTACATATGAATCACCTGGGGATCTCTTTAGTATATGCATTTTGGCAAGATTCTGCATTTCCAACAAGCTCCCAGGTGGTGCTGATTCTGCTGGACTATGGACTACACTTTGAGTAGCAAGGATCTAGACCAGCTCTCCATGGTCTGCTTAGACATTAGTAGTTTTAATCGAATCGATTTCCAGATCCCCAACTGCCATATGAACTATTTTCTAAAACTGATATGCCTGAGATGGAAGAATATATTCTTATCTTCCAATTATCCTTTCACAAGTGGCCCTTCTCTCCCTCTCTCTGAAAAAGTTTTTTAAAAATCTTCATCCGAAGTTATTTTTATTGATTTTTAGCAAGAGATGAAGGGGGAGAGAAAGAGAAACATAGATGTGAGAGGGAAACATCGGCCGGTTGCCTCCTATAAGCGCCCCAACAGGGGATTGACTCTGTGACCTGGGTGTGTGCCCGGACTGGGTATTGAACCTGCATCCTTTGAGTACACAGGATGGCGCATGCTGAACCAACTGAGCCACCTGGGCAAGTGTTCCTTCTCTTTTTCGATTAAAAGAAGGAAGACCTCTTACTTAGTTGAATCTCTAGGGTGCTTAACAAAGGTATTGAGAAAATGAATAGTTCTGATAACAAAATTTTTTTGCAAGTTAAATCTTGTCTAATCCTTTGTTTCTACATAATTTGATGAATTTATGATGTTTTTAACTGATGGTTAACGTAATTTTGGATGATAGATGACTATGTGGATTTTTGTTTGTTGTTATTTTGGCATTTAACTCAGAAGAAATTAAAAACATTAAGTTTTTAATTGTTCTAACAAAACTCTTTTCATAACTCTACCTATTTATATGAACAAAGTTACCCAGTAACATCTATAAAAATGAAAAATAAGATTAGACTCAGTAGTGAACACTGTCTCTATCTAAAAGTCAATAATACTCTTCCATGGATTTTAAAATTATGGGGAAAAGGAAAACCATCCACTTCATAAAACACACACACATTTTTTAGTTGATAATTATAAAAAGTTGTATTTCATATTTTGATCATTTGTGGACTGATTTTATATTGATAAGTCAAGCAAAAGGAAATATTTCTCACTCTTATAATAAACATCTTCTTAATATACTTTATTTTATATGCATATTTTGGTACAGAGTAGGTGATAAGGTGATCAAAGACTTCCAACATAAAATATAAAATAGATTACATTAATATAAAATTCTGTTGGAGAAGTAGATTGGAGTTCACGGAGAAAAAGAAACAACAGAAATTTTTCTCACTATTAAAGGAGAATTTATTCAAGTACTTATTTTTTTTCATGTATTTTAAAAATGAATGATGGTGGGTATTAACTATATTTGGATGCCATTGGGTATATTTAAGAGTGATGGTTTTTATATGCCAATATTTACAACATAATAAAAGTTACAAACTTTCAACTGTACTTATGATAAAAAACTTTACATATCTACTTTAAAATATGCTGATAGCATATAATTTAAAATATATGTATTTTTTGGAGTTAAAAGCTGCAAAAACTTGAAGACCACTTACCTAGACCAACTTAGAGGAGAGGGTAATCTAAGAATTCGACCTCAGTTGTTTAAAAGTGGATTTCTCTGAGTCTGTGTGAGTGATTGTAAAAGAGACAACCCAGGATGGCCCAGGCAGAAACTTCATGTGAGCAGGTCCAAGTAGCATGTGGAAGTATCAACAGTGTGATCACTCCCTGGTCCAAAATAATGTGTAGTGCTATTAATCAAATATTTTGCAGGGTTTCTCCAACCTTGGCAGTATTGATATTTTGTGCTGGATAATTCTTTGTTGTGGGAAGCTGTTCTATACACTGGAGGATGCATAGCAGTAAGCCTGGCCTCTACTCACTGGATGTGAATAGCACCTTGCCCCCCCACCCACCACACTGTGACAACAAAAAATATACTCCCCAAGTAAGAACCTCTGAGCTATTGGAAACGTTGCAGGGTTATTATTGTTATTGC
Source organism: Tonatia bakeri (assembly GCA_004024845.1). Taxonomy (NCBI): domain Eukaryota; kingdom Metazoa; phylum Chordata; class Mammalia; order Chiroptera; family Phyllostomidae; genus Tonatia; species Tonatia bakeri. The sequence goes on along the minus strand of PVIA01009090.1, from coordinate 19,996 downwards.
TGGAGTTCATAAGTCAGGATCCAAATTGCCTGTACCCTGCAGCCTTGTTTTCATTTCATTTGAAGATTGGAATGAAGCTGTAAATCCCTAAGTCTTAAATGATGAAGCCCATGGCCCTGTAGAGTGTAAGGCCCCTGTCTGGGGACTACCACAGACTTGTGTCTCTGGATCTGATAGGGAATAGTCCCACGTGGCTAGGTTTATGGACACTGGGTATGAGAGCGACATGGGCAGGGAGAGGTGGTAAAGCAGATTTGAGGCTAGCCACCGTTCTCACTGCCTGGAGACAAAGCCATAGGCAGTGTGGAAATGGCTCCCCAACCTGAGAACCAAGAACACCAGCTGACTGCTACATCACATGTATCTGACCTCACTGAGCCCAAGCACCGTCCAGGGACCCAGGAAGTGTTTGTGGCCATGATTATGTTTCTGGGTGGCACTTCACCTTTACTCCAGGAGCCAGATGTACTGGTGAATGCCGCTACCTGCTCTCATTGCAGGTAGTCCTGGACCTGGACAGAAGTGGCCCTTGCTGGACAAGTACCTGCTCAATGTTGCTCAAGACCTGCAAATTCACTACCCATGGTCCAGAGCCACAGGAAAATGCCAGCTCCCTGTGACTCAATGGTTCATAACCTTTTTTAATTTTAGATCCGAAGAAAGCTATGAATCTCTCCCTGGAAATGTATACCACTTACACACAATTCTATATATAATTGTGAAGCTCAACCATATACTTCCAGTTAAGAATCCTTTCTAATATCTCTCATAAATTTAAATTCACATTCCCTAGTATTCTGCAGTTCTACCTTTAGCAATCCATTCTAAAGAAATATTAGCATTCTATGTATAAATATGTTGGGTGCATTTATATCAACATTGTTATAGTAGCAAAAATATAGAAACAGTTTAAATGGATACTAATAGGAAAATTGATACATTAATTAAATTGATTCACAATGGAAGACTATGCAGCTATTAAAGAGAATCCGAGATAGAACTATCTGCACAGATGGAAAATAGGTCTATGAGAGTCTGCTGTATAAAAAACATGTGCAACAATATAGAGTATCATCTTGTTTTTGTTAAAATTGTTATATACAGCCCTGGCCCATGTGGTTCAGTTGGCTGGAGCTTCGTCCCATAACTAAAAGGTTGCAGGTTTGGTTCCTAGTCAGCTGCAGATTCAGTCCCCAGCCCAGGCTCATATGGGAGGCAACCAATCAGTGCTTCTCTCTTACGTCAGTGTTGCCCTCTCTCCCTTCCTTGCTCTCTCTCCCTTTTTCACTCTCTCTAAAAGCAATGAAAAAAATCCTTAGGTGAGGATAAATTTTTTTTAATTGTTGTATATGTGTAAGTCCAAATATACAAGTATGTAATATATTTGGATCCATAGAATAAATTCTGGGAGTCTAAATACCAAATTTTACAGTGGCTACCTCTGTGGGGTAAGATTTACACTTTTTCTGCATCTACTCCTGTGTTATTTAAAATTGTAAAAATTTGCAAGAATTATTTCTATAAGTTAAAACAGAAAAGATTACCAACAACAGCAGAAGTGAGTTACCTCTAGAATGTGGAGTGTGGTGGATGAAGAGGTTTCAGTCTAGTCAGCTCCCCTGGGGAGACTGGGCATTTCTGTGGTACATGTCATGTGGGAAGCTCCCAAATCTAGACAAACTGCTTCTGAGATACCGGCATCACTGCAGAGCCCTTTGTGAGAAGGACACCCACCTCATGTTACATTGCGTTGGTTCATCTGAAATCATGTGTCCCCAGGGAGACAACTGAATTTTAATTTTTTTAAATATATAAACTTCACAAAATAAATGGTCAAAAATAGATCTCTTCCACCCCCTTCCCCCCCGCCCCACCAACACATACTCTGGATACTGCCCACAGTCCAGCTTAAATTACAATGTTCTGAGATACCCTATTCCAGAAAATCTATTTCAGAGATATTGCCCTAGGCATCCCTTTGGACTGAGCATTTTACTTGGAGGTTGGACTTCATTCATGGTGTCTGGACTCTGGCTGGGCCTTGAGAGCCATCTCCCACAATCTGTGCTGTGGGTAGCCCTTTCTGGCATAACCTGGTATGCACAGACTCCACCCTCTCCTTGGACTCCTGCCCATGCCAGGCCTACTGCTTCTACCAGTGAAAGTGCCAGGCTCTGACCTTTCCCTTTGGCCTTCTGCCATGTTTTCATCCTGAAGTTCCCTCAGGCTCATGTCAGAGCACCTGAGTAAGGAGAGTAGGTATTGAAGACTGGTATTGCATTTTTACTCATTTATTCTAAGCAACCAAAATCACCAAAGATAATTTTTTTTTAAGATTTTATTTATTTCTGGAGAGAGGGGAGGGGAGGGAGAAAGAGAAGGAGAGAAACATCAATGTGTGGTTGCCTCTTGCACACCCCTAAGTGGGGACCTGGCTCACAACCCAGGCATGTGCCCTGACTGGGAATCGAACCAGCAACACTTTAGTTCACAGGCCAGCACACAGTCCACTGAGCCACACCAGCCAGGCAATTTTTAATAATAACTGGATTCCTCTAGGTTTTCCTCATGGAAACCAAACAATAAATACAAATATCCTTTCTTCTTTATAGTTATTTCTTTATATATATAATATAAAGCATAATAAAGAAATATTGGAGGAATAGGATTGAGAGTCTGGAAATAAAACTATATGTGTGTAGTCAATTGATTTTTTAAAAATAAATTTGGATGTGAAGGCAAATTTTTTAAATTTTTATTTTAGAGAGAGGAAAGGGGAGGGGAGTGGGGAGAGTCAGAGACGCCGATTTGTTGTTCCACTTATTTATGCATTCATTGGCTGATTCTTGTATGTGCTCTGACCAGGGATCGAACCTTGGCATGTCGGGATGATGCACTAACCAACTGAGATGCCCATTCAGGGCTTATTGTCAATTGATTTTTGACAAAGGTGCCAAGACTATTCAATGGGAGCAAGAATAGTCTTTTTAACAAACCATGCTAGGACAACTGGATAGCTACATGCAAAAGAATGAAATTGGGCCCTTACCTCACACTACACACAAAAATTAACTGAAAATGGATTAAAGACCTTAACACAGGAGCTAAAACTAACAACTCCTAGAAAAAAAAATAAAAGCAAATCTTTTTTTTTTAAACAACTGATAGTCAATTTATTGAAAAGATTGATTTAGGCATCTGCAGTGGTGACTTCAGTCTCAACTCCTGGCACAATACTGATGGAAGTAATCTGTTTAACAATCTCAGAAGGGCTGTGCAGTCAATGAGTTGCTTGTGGATCCTCATCTGAAATCGATCCCAAATGTTAGAACACTCCCTGCAGAGAGTTTTTCTTGTAGTGATTCTCAGAGTCTTGGTAGGCATTCAAACTGATCCTTTCACTTTGAGATCCTTTTCCTTTGTGCCTCTGGTGAAGTCAACACACACCTTCTCCAAAGACTTTATGTTCTGACTGGTTAGAGTAATTCTAATTCAGTGAATTGCCACCTCTGGTTCCATGGGTGTCTTTCCTGTATCTTTAAAAGCCATTGCCAACGCGAGGCTACCTAACCAACTTGTTCCTCAGCGAGGGCGAACAGTGGTGAGCCAGGAGCAGAAGTGGGCTGAACAGCAGTGAGCTGCAGCTGCAACTGCAACTTCCTCAAAAAAAAAAAGAAGAAGAAGAAGAAGAAAGAAAGAAAAAAAGGAAAGGAAAAAAAGCCATAAGAACAAATCTCTGTGATCTTGGACTAGACAAAGGTTTTTTGGATGTGACATCAAAACTACAATTGACCCAAGTAAAAATTGTTAAATTGGACTTCACCAAAATTAGAAACCTTTCTACATTAAAGGAAACTATCAACAAAGTGAAAAGGCAACCTACAAAATTGGAGAAAATATTTAAATCATATACGTGACAAAGTTTCAGTATCCAGAATATATAAAGAACTCTTACAACTCAACAATAAAAAGATAAGAAATATAATTTTAAAATGGGCAAATGATTTGAATAGACATTTCTCCAAAGAAGATATACAAATGTCTAATAAGCACATGCAAAAATGTTCAACAACATCAGTCATTAAAGGAATGCAAATCAAAACCACAGTGAGATACTGCTTCATACCTACTACAATGGCTATAATAAAAAAGATGGACAATAACAAGTGTTGACAAGGATATGGAGAAACTGGGACACACATTGCTGGTGGGAATGTAAAATGGCGTGGCTGCTATGGAAGACAGTTTGGTAGTTTTTCGGATAGCAAACATAGAGTTGCCATGTGACCCAGCAACTCCACTCCTAGGTACGAATATATAACCAAGAGAGTTAAACACATATTTATGCAAAACTTGTACACAAATGTTCATAGCAGTTTTTTTCATAACAGCCCAAAGGTGGAAACAAAACAAATGCCTATTGATGGATGAATATATAAACAAATGTAGTATATCCATATGATGGAATATTATTTATCCATGAAAAGAAATGAAGTACTAAATCATACTATGACATGGGCAAACCTTGAAAATTTTATGCTAAGTGAAAGAAGTTAGTCACAAAGAATCACATATTATATGATTTTATTTATGTGAAATGTCCAAAGTAGGTAAATCTACAGAGATAGATTAGTGGTGGCCAGGGGCTGACAGAAAAAGAGAATAGAGTGATTGCTGATGGGTATGCGGTTTCTTTCTTGGGATGATGGACACATAAGAAGTAGGGTGTGGTCAGCTGGTTGGGCCAAGCACCAGTGAATAGAAGCTCCTTATTAGAGCAGTTCCTTATTTGAACTTTCAGGGGTCACTAATTCTCTTTGATTAGTTAAGGCCCATACTTGGGCAAAAATGAAGTTCACAGAGTTATTTTAATATATTAAGTTTCCTGGGATATTAGACAATGGTTCAAACACCCAGACTCATAAACTAATCACTAAAAAGGCACAGGATATGAGTAGTCTGCAAGAAAAAGAAATAGCCCTGGCTGGTGTGGCTAAGTTGTTCAAATCCTTGTCCCATAAACCAAAAGGTCACAGGTTCAATTTCTGGTCAGGACATACGCCTGGGTTGCAGGTTTCACCCTTGTGGGGGCACATGTGAGAGGCAACCAATTGTTGTTTCTCTTTCACTGTTTCTCTCCTCTTTCTCCCTCCCTCCCCCTGTCTCTCAAATCAATAAGCATGTCCTCTGGTGAGGAAAGAAAGAAGAGAGAGACAAAGAGAGAAAGAAAGAGGGAGAGAGGGAGAAAGAAAGAAAGGAAGAAAGAAAAAGAAAGAATGAAAGAAAAAGAAAGCTAATAGATGTGTGAAAGGTCTTCAGTTAATTAAAGAATTAACTCATAATTAAAGAAGTGCATCACAAAACAATGAAATTCCATTTGTCATCTATTAGACTGGTGAATAGACGTTTGGCAATGCCCAGTATTCACAAGATTATGGGAAATATGCACCCTCCTACATTGTTCTTGGGAGTGTAAACAGATTCAACTCTTCTGGAGGGCAATGTCAACATTTCGAGTGCTTGTTCTCACTGACTCAACAATTCGACCACTAGGAATTTACCCAAGGGATATTCCCGCAAAATTATGCCGAAATGATGGGCATGGGTGTTTACTGCAATATTGGAAAGCACTTAGATATGTATTAGCCAGCAGGTTAAATACATCTATGTAATGGAGAAGTATGCAGTCACTAAAACATCAGGTAGAACTATATATGTGGACATGGAAAGATCTTCTAAGTTTGTTTTGTTTTTTAAAAAACTAATGTGCACAGCAATATGATCTTATTTGTGTTACTACACTTTATCTTAGCCAAAAGGCCGAGAAGCGATGATCTTATTTGTGTTTAAATGAAAAAAATAGATAAACAGAGATACAGAGACTTTTTTTCAGGAGGTATATGCAAGAACTGGTAGTAACTTTGGAAAGTAGGACTGGGGTTTGGAGAGAGAAAAAGATAACTCGCTTTTTATTTGACACTTTTCTGTAATGTTTACTTTTTTTTATACCATGTGAGTATAAGACTTTTCTTAAAATAAATATGTTAAAAGCAGACAAGGACACGGAGGGATAAAGAAGAGAGAAAAGAGAGGTCCCTTAGATGGGAGACTATGGCATGTCCTGGCACAGTATCACCTTGCTTTAGCCGCATTAATAAAAGCATTGTGACAGGATCGTCTGAGTTTTAGAGGACCACCAGGGCCTGGAGGTTGGAAGGGAAGTGTGACAATAGAATCAGGGCAACTGGCCATAAAGTTTTTGCAAAGGAGAGGGCTCAAATTTAGAAAATAAAAGTGAATCTGAAGAGACTACCCCAGAGAGGACAGTTATTATTAAAAAGGGAAACTGACAGTCTTGATGCCTGATTGGGCGAGGAGGGCTGGAGGCCCAGGTACCTGCTCTGGGCAGCTGAGTGGATGGCAATGCTGCCCAAGGAAATGCTCAGCAGGAGGGAGAGGGTCAAAGCCCAGAAGACAGTGGGGAGGAAAATAATGAATTCAATTTTTGAACATATTAAGTTGAGGAACATACTGAATTTGATCGTGTTGAATAGACATATAGGTAGGGAACTCAGAGAATTTTGGTTTGGAGATGGAATACATCAGATCAGGTTAGGTACTCAAAACTGATCATAAGGAAATTGTGTAGACCAAAAAAAAGCCTGGTTCAAGGTGGGACTATCTAGAGATCACCTAACTCTTCACTGTTGAGTAGAGAAAGAAGAACCCAGAGTGAGGCTGAGTAGTGATCAGAGCCATGAAAGGAAAACCGAAGGTGGGGTGGGATCAAGACTCTTGTTCTCTGCTCCTGGCTGAACCCTGGAGCTGATATTTGAAGCTGCTCGCTCACTACTGCCAGTTGCTCTGCTTTTGCCACATCTTCCAAGTAAAATCCTAAACCTGGATTTTCTGCTTATGATCCTGAAAAAGGCCATCCAACTAATGAGAGTGAACCCACTTCAAGTTTATGGTTTATACCTCCTCGGGGCTCTTTCCATACAACCCATCAATTTATTTTTATTTATCTCTGGTTGACTCTGGCTCTCATTCCCCAGTTATTCTAAATTATCACCATGTTCACTTCTCACATTTCACTTCCAGTCTCATCAGGGAATCAATGAGGCCGTTGGGGTGAGTGTCTTTAACATCTCAGCCCTCTCTCCATAAATGTATCTAAAATAGTATTCACCTTCTTTCCCAAGTATTCAGCCTCAGAGGATGAGGTTCAGCTCCTATTTTGTTCTAGAGTCCCTCCAGGAGGCCTGCTAACTCTGTTCCTTTCCTGAACCTCAGTCACTTGCCCCTTCTTCTGTCTACATCACTGTATCACACATTATGTATTTCTTTATCATGGTATTATAAACTAAAGGTATCTGTCTCTCTCCTCCAACTAGCTTGATCCTTTGCATGATATTTTCCCCCTTAACTTCTTACTGATACGTAATATCCAAGCAAAATAGAATGCACATATTATGAGTATATAGCTCACAGAATTTCTACAAACTGAACATATGTATGCAATCAGCACCCAGATTAAAGAAACCAAACATTATAGCACCCAGAACCCTCCTGTGCTCTCTTGTGCTCTCTGTCTCCCTCCCCAGGGAAACCTCTACCCAGTCTTTCAACAGCATAGATTAGTTTCAGCTGTTTTTGTACAGTTTTTAAAAATAGACCAGAAATAGTATGTACTCTTTCGTACCTTGCTTTTTTGACCAACATCATGTTTGTAGGAATCATTCGTATTGTTGTGTGCAGTTGTCATCCATTTCCATTGCCATATAATATTCCATTGTGTAAATGAACCACAATTTATTGATCCATCGAGTATGATGATAGTAGCTTCATTTGGGGCTATTGCAAACAGCAGGCACTGTGTTTTATTCATCTTCATACCTCCAGCATTTCACACGTGCCTGGCATAATGGCTTATTTATAAATAGGTGAGAGAACTGAAGGGGTTCTTTTCCATTGTATTCTTGGATGGTCACATAATACCTGAAATATTAGATTCAATCCTGGTACTGTGTTTAAAATGTTTAAAAGGGGCCATTAATAACTTGAATTGCCTATAGAAGGTAACCATGTGGTTTGTCTAGAAACCATGCAGTGTCAGGTATGCCAGAAGGCTCCGAGACATTTATTATGGAAACAAAAACAAAGGGGCTCAGACATAGACCAGGTTGGTTTTGAATACAGCACTGGGCCAATGGCTAAATATTTGGCGAGGCAGCTTTCTGCTCAATAACAATCATGATACTGGCTCATATTTGGAGACCACTTACCATACACCAGGCCCTGGCATGTGCTTAGGGCTTGGTATCCATTATTCTATGAGCTGCCTAGTGAAACTGTGACCACTTCATGGCTGCAGACACTGGGTGGTCGAGCCCCAGGGAGTCACATTTATAACATCATGGAAAAGCCCTCTTATGACTTGGCTCCTTGCCCTGCTCACCTCCTAATAGAAGTGCCTTCTTTCCTGAAAGTCATATCCTCAAGTGCCTTCCTGGGTCCCACCACAGCAACCAAATTATCAAGTGTTTCTATCAGGAGCTTCTTTCTACTCCCACCCACCTGTCCTAGCCAGGACCCTGCCTCTCTTCCCCCAGATGTCTGTCCAGCATTGCTCTCTTCTTCCAGTCACTCAAAACTTTTACCTGCATGGATGATGACTCTGCCTGGGGTGCCGGGATGGTCCCAGCAGGATGACCCCTCAGGTAGCCAAGGGTCATTTTAGGGTTATCCTAAAGTTTGTTTATTCCTTTAAGACAAAACGTGTGAGGCAGGAGCAATGAAATTTAGAAAGTCCCTGAAAAAAAAAACTGGAGAAATTCTCTAGATGTATCTACCCAGCTTAGGCCTCAGAAAGAACAAAAGCCCGGACGAATAAATCTGGGTTGCTGAATGCAAAAGGCATTTGTTAGGAAAAGCAAAATGCTGCCATCCTCACAGGACAGGCTCTACCGCTGGCCCTGGGACAGGACGCTTTATCTTGCCATTGGTGCCTGAGGCCAAGACCTGGCAAACAGAATCACTGAAAAGACAGGGCTCTGAGTTAGACAAGCAGGTATTATGAAGTGCCCCCCGCCCCTTCTGTCCCCTGTCTTGCTTTTTCTGCTCCATTCCCTGCCACAGAACTCTGCTCTCTCCTCACTCTCGTTTCTTCTGAATCTTTTTTTTTTTTTTTGGCAGGAGGTTAGAGGGAGCCCAGGATTTAGGAAGCTGGACAACATGTGGCAGATTCCAGAAAGCCTTGCTCTCCCCCACTCCAGCAACTGTAATTCATGTCTTCTATTTCTTCTCTCCTGCCAGACAAAGCCAAACACACATCAGCAGTGTTAACACAATAAATGTCAGCAGCCCTGACCTTTCTCTCTGGGCCCTGGAGTCGCCCTGACTCCCAAGCTGTGACTTGCTTATATGGGCACTTAGAGAGGATTAGCACCGACTGGAGGCTGCGGGCCCTGCACTGAGGCTCGATGGGAATCAAAATACAGTTTACCTTATTTGACTTATACAATTTCTACTTGAAAGAATCCTCTAGAGGAATACACGGGGACTTACACATACACAACTTTAAATTGGATTTTAAAATTAGTTTGCCAGCTGTTTGCTAGGTTGTGCCTCAAGTTCTTGTGCTTGATTAATGTTGGGTCCGTTTGGGAAATGAGGCCAAGAGGGTCAGAGGGACTGCCAAGGCTGTAGGATCCTGGATGCCTGAGGACTTTCCCAGGAGCCCTGGCAGTTGTTGCCACGGGCCTTTAAAAACCCTCGGAACCCTGGCACCACAGTCTGTGTCTTGCCTGGGGAAATAGACAGAGCCCAGACCACCTCCCCCACACCAGGCTGCACCTCATCTCTGCACAGCCTCTTCTAGACCAAGGTCTAGGAAAAAAAAAGAGAGAGAGAGAGAGAAAGAAATTAAGGAGAACTATTTTCAGCTGGATCTTTTATGCTTTTTGTGGCAAAATATTTACTTTAGCGCCAGTATTTACCACCTTCAAGTGAGGCATACATACATGCTCAGAATTCTCATCTTCCTTCTCTACTCCTGCTTAATGGTTCTTTATCTTTGAGGTCTCGGCCAGAATGTCATTTGCTCAGGGAAGCATGAGGGGCAGCAGAGTGTGGTGCTTAACCACACTGGTGTGTCGGGGTTTGAATCCTGGCTCAGCACTTCCTAGCTGTGTGACCTTGGGCTAGTCACTTAACCCCTCCATGCCTTAGTTTTCTGATCTGTAAAATGGGGAGAGTGACAGCTCTTACCTCATTAAGATTATTGTGACAATTCAATGACTCAATATATAGTGTATAGAATAGCCAAAGTGCTTAAAACATGGCCTGGCATACAATAAGCTCTGCTCTTACTGCTCTCTACAATACATCTCCCAGGGCTCAGTTGCCTGTGCTGGTTTGTGCTCTCCTAGCTTCCTATACTTCTGTGTAGCTCCTGACCTCCTTTATCTTTATTGCTTAATTTTCTGTCTTCATGAGGGTAGGACCCACGTACATCTTGCTTTCCACTGTCCATTCCTTATGATCTAAACTGTGCTCAGCCTATGTCCAATCCTCACAGTCTAATCTATTCTCAAGAAACATCTTTTTGTTAATTAATTTGTTTTTGAGAACAAAAAGAAATGTCTTTTTTAAAGATTTTATTTATTTATTTTTAGAGAGAGGCGATGTGAGGGAGAAAAAGAGGGAGAGAAACATCAATGTGTGAGAGATACATCAATTGGTTGCTTCTTGCACGCTCCCAGCTGAGGATCTGGTCCACAACTCAGGCTCGTGCCCTGACTGGGAATCCAACTGGCGACCTTTCGGTTCACAGGCCAGCACTCAGTCCTCTGAGCCACACCAGCCAGGGCAGATTTGCCTTTGACTATAATAATAAATGAAATATTAAAAAGAAGAAATGGGCCCTGGCTGAGTGGGTCAGTTGGCTGGAGCATTGTCCTATACACCAAAAGTTTGCAGGTGTGATCCCCAGTCAGGGCATCTACCTAGGTTGTGGGTTCCATCCTCGGTCAGGGCACATACAGGAGGCAATCAACCGGTGTTTCTCTCTCCTATCAGTGTTTCTCTTTCTCTCTAAAAAAATCAATAAACATAACCTCCAGTGAGGATTTAAAAAAGAGGAGAAATGGTAAAAGGCCAATGTGATCCAGAAGACAGAGAAACCTGAGGTTCTCGGGTCACTTTTCTTCATCTATTAATATATTTCTTTCATGTACTTGACCTTTTCATTTTGTTTGTCTGGCTGTTAAACAAAGAGAGAGTTAACGAGTTTCAAGTTCCGGGATTATGAGGATAAAGCTTTGTAATTATGTCTTTTGCAGGAGACTTCCACCCCTATCTAGTTTTTCAAAATCTAATTAAATATTAAGTGCATAAAAAATAGGTTATATGAGCAAAACATTTAAAAATGTACACCCAAGTACTTATAACCCATCTTAAAATATAAGTCAAACCCAAATTATTGAATCCCCTTGTACATCTCTCCCCGCCCCAGCCCCCTCCTAATTTTTGTTGGTATTCCTTTGTTTTTCTTCATATATTACCTTAAAAATACCTATCCCTGAACATATACTGGTTTTGCATGTTTTTGAACTGTGTGTAAAATAAATCATGCAGCGTGTATTCTTTGATTTGCTTTTCCCACACAGCACTGCTGGAGTTTATGGCAATTGTCTATGCTGTGGCATATAGCTGTGTAACATTCTACTGCAAATACTCTGTTTTCTTCTTCATCCTCTCAATCGCTGTGTGGGTTGTTTGCAGTTTTTTGCTATTGCTGGCAGTGCTGCTATGACATTCTTACATGTGACAGCTAAGGCCTATGGTCTAGATCTTCTCTGTTGTTGTTTTTTTTTCCCCCCTGGATTCTAAGGTTTGTACATTTTCAACTTATCGAGGTAGCTAACTTGAATCCTCTGTCCTGCTGTGTCCATCTTCTGATTCTATCAGACCTGTCAGAAATGGGCTTTGAGGTTGCCCTGTGATGACCCCCAGTTCTGGGCTCAAGAGGTGACAACCTGCCTGGGCCACTTAGAAAATACCCCCTTGTGACTTGAGTGGGTTCCCTCTGGCTCACAAGCACCACTCAGAACTCCACAGACAGGAGCAAATTCTGTTGACCCAAAGCTCTATGAAAACCAAACAGGGATCTAGAAAGAGCATTCTGATCAACTAATTTCTTAAGATAGTAAAGGCTTTAATATTTCTTCACCTAAGTGAAAGTGCTATTAAAAACTCATTTCTGCCCTAGCCAAGTGACTCAGTTGGTTAGCACATCATCTTGTACCCCAAAAGGTTGTGGGTTTGATCCCTCCAGTTGGGGCACAGAGAAGGTGGCCAATTGTTTCTCTCTCTCTCTCCCCGCCCCCCTTCCTTCCTTTCCAGATTGTAAGCAGGAATCATAATGTGTATGTAGGTCAGTACCTTTCCTATCTTCGGTACCAATAAATGTTGCATTTTGTGATGTGATTGTGAATATGATAATGCAGGGGATAAAAAAACAAATAAAAGGATAATTCCCTCTATTTCAGGTTAGGCTTTCCTTCCCCACTCACACCCCAAATTCTGCTATAATACCCAGCATAACTCTATCCTATCCTGCATAAAATAAGGAAGCAAAATTCTGGGGAATAGAGAAGTTGAAAAAGCAAACTAATATATTTCTTTTAATGACTCAGATAGCCTAGGGAAGACAAATAAACAACTTGGACTTGAGACAAAAGGGAAGCAATCCAGGTGCTTCTGAGTCTGAGCCAAGCCAAAGCCTGGGCTGGATAGCCAAAAAGGCAGCTGCTGCTGGACCAAGTATGCATGACAAGTTGATAATAAAGGAAAGCTGATTACAAAAGAAAATGCAAAACTAAACTTCAGTGGTCATCTCTGACAAACCAGTGAGTTAATATTGCATGAGCTCAAATGTTTTTTAAAAAGGCCCACCGGCCTACCCCACACACACCTTTAGTAAGTAGAGTGTGACAAGCGGTTATAAAGACTGAGGGCCTTGAGTAGAAACCTCATCTGATTTGGCACCTGCGGGGCCATGACAGTCACCTCACAGTTGTGTAAGCTTCTTGTTTTGAAGGGTAAATAAACTGCATTTAAAGGGAAAACAAATATTCTGGGAAGAACTTGCTGCTGGTAGGAAGTAGAACCACCTATCCTAATTCATAGGTTATAAGAGGTGGGGAAAAAGTGGGAACAACTTAATAGCATAAATAATATATATATATGCAGATATAATTAAAAACAAATAATGACAGATAACTATACTTGACAGATAACTATACTTGAACAATAAAATAAAAGCATAAAAAATAAATAAAAATGCAAAATAAATAAATAAATAAAAGTAAAAAAAGTCTCCCTCCCTCTCTCTTTCTCTCTCTCCCCCTCCCACCCTCACCCCCCTCTCTCTCCCTCTCTTTTTGAGGTCTCTTCATGATTCCATCTTGCCTATCTTTGCAAAACCCATCCTGGTAAACATCTACTTTCACCTTGGGACTCTTGCACAACACCGTATGGTGGTTTTCTGTTTCCTAATGCATGCAATACACATGTCATCAAGCCTGGCTCTGAGGCCCCAGCAATCTGGCACCTTTCTATCTTTCTGAAGTTCTTACCCTGCCATACAATTAGCCCACTCCCTGCTGAGTACAATGAGCTCTTTCTATCAGCCTGAGGCAGATACTACCCTGCACAACCAGCATGGAGCTTTGTGGGAACCACTCATTTTGGTGGTTGTAACCCCCTCTTGAAGGATTTTCAGTGGGTTACACTCAGATCCCTGACTAAAAGCTAAAGGTTAAAGTCCTCAAGGGCAAGGACTTGTCTTATTCAGCGCTGAACTCACTTCTGTGTCTGGACTGCAGCCAGCTAGACTGGCTAAAACCTCCTTGATGCTAGGGTAATCAGACATGTGGCCTTTTCTCTGCCTTGTCCCTCAGTGTTTTTCCCCAAGACCTATGCCATCTCTCTCTCAAATCAGGTCAGTCTTCGGTGCCCTCACTTACCCTAATTAGATGAGAATAATCTGAGGTGATGGATTTAAAGAAACCTTGGGGGACCTATTACAAAATAGCCTGGTTTCATTTACAAGGGACTTTCACTGTTATCTCATATGTAAATAAGGGAGGCAAATATCCCCATTTTACAGATCTGAAAAAAAACATTACAGGGATTGAGTGTTTTGCTTAAGGTTAGACATATAAAATGTGTCAGGACTGGCACTTAAAGTCAATACCAGTCTTTTAAGCCCCCAAACATACATTTTACTAAGTAAGTTACTTTTTGATAGTAATGAGAACAAAGCTATTTTTATTCATAATGAAAAACATGTTCTTAGCTATGTTCAGAAATTTTTCTAATTAAAAGATTAATCACTACTACCCTGATGGATATGAAATATTGAAAATGGCCCTGGCTGGTGTGGCTCAGTGGATTGAGTACCAGCCTGTGAACCAAAAGGCTGCTGGTTTGGTTCCCAGTCAGGGCACATGCCTGGGTTGCAGGCCAGGTCCCCAGCTGGGGGCGTGCAAAAGGCAACTGATCAGATGTATCTCTCACGTGGATGTTTCTCTCCTTCTCTTTCTTCCTCCCTTCCCCTCTCTCTAAAAGTAAATATATTAAATATTTAAAAAAGAGAAAGGAAAAGAAATGTTTTTGTCTTATCTACCATCCTGATTTGGGGATAGATTTTAGGATTTAATTGTTACAGGCCACCTAACGCCTTTATGTTTATCAGAGTGAAGTTCAATTAGTTTTTTTGGTATTTAATAAAAATCCACATGTATTTTTTTTCAAATATAGTAGACATTCAATATTATATTAGTTTCAGGTGTATAGCATAGTGGTTGGACATTTATGTAACTTAAGAAGTGATCTCCTTATATATCTAGTACCCCCCGACACCATGCACAGTTATTACAGTATTATTGACTATATTCCCTATGTTGTCCTTTACATCCCCACAACTCTTTTGTAACTGCCAATTTGTACTTCTTAATCCCTTTACTGTGGTCATTCAGGCCCCCAATGCCCATTCCATCTGGCAACCACCAAAATGTTTTCTGTATCTATGATCTTGTTTCTCTTTTGTTTGATTATTTTGTTTTTTAGATTCCACATGTAAGTGAAATCACATGGTATTTGTCTTTCTCTGTCTGATTTATTTCACTTAGCATACCCTTTAGGTACATTCATGTTGTTGCAAATAACAAGATTTCATTCTTTTTATGTCTGAGTAAGATTCCATTGTAGATATGTACCATATCTTCTTTATTCAATCATCTATCAATGGACACTTCAGGTTGCTTTGCTTCCATATCTTGGCTATTGTAAATAATGCTGCAATGAACATAGGAAGAGATAGATAGATAGATAGACAGATATATATATATATATATATATATATACACACACTTTTTTTTTTCAAATTAGTATTTTGGATTTCTTTGGATTAACACCTAGAAGTGGGATTGCTGGCTCATATAGCAGTTCTATTTTTGATTTTTTGAGGAACCTCCATACTGTTTTCACAATGGTTGCACCAACTTGATATCTCTCCAACAGTGCACGAGGGTTCCCTTTTCTCCACATCCTCATCAACACTTTTTGTTTGTTGATTTATTGATGATAGCTGTTCTGACAGGTGTGAGGTGATATCTCATTATGGTTTTAATTTGCATTGCTCTGATATTTAGTGATGTTGAGCATCTTTTCATATGTCTATTGGCCATCTGTATGTCCTCTTTGGCGAAATGTCTGTTCAGGTCTTCTGCTCATTTTTTAAATTGGATCATTTGCTTTTTGATGTTGAATTGTATGAGTTCTTTATAAATTTTGGACATTAATCCCTTATGGGGTGTATCATTAGCAAATATCTTCTCCCAGTTCATAGGTTGTCTTTGTGTTTTGTTGATGATTTCCTTTTCTGGCCAAAAACTTTTTAGTTTAATGTAGCCTCATTTGTTTATTGTTTCTTTTGTTTCTCTTGAATGAGGAGACATATCAAAAAAATATTGCTAAGAGCAATGTTGGAAAGCTTACTGCTATGTTTACTTCCAGGAGTTTTATGATTTTGGATCTTACATTTAAATCTTTAGTCCATTTTGAATTTATATATGTGGCGTAAGAAAGTGATCTATTTTTTTTGCATGTATCTTTCCAGTTTTCTCAAAACCATTTATTGAAGAGACTGTCTTTACCCCATTGTATATTCTTACCTCCTTTGTCACCGATTAATGACAATATAGGCATGGGTTTATTTCTGGGTACTCTACTCTATTCCACTGATCTATTTGTCTGTTTTTATGCTGGTCCCATGCTGTTTTGATTATTATAGCCTTGTAGTATAGTTTTATGTCAGGTAGCATGATACTCCCAACTTCATACTTCTGTCTCAAGATTGCTTTGGCTATTTGATGTCCTTTGTGGTTTCATATAAATTTTAGGATTATTTCTTAAGTTCTCTGAAAAATATTATTGATATTTTGATAGGGATTGCAGTGAATCTATATGTTACTTTGGTTAATGTGAACAATTGAACAATGTTAATTTTTCCTATCCATGAGCATAGTATATGCTTCCATTGAATTGTATCTTATTCAGTTTCTTCAATACTTATAATTTTCTGAGTACAGGTTTTTTACTTCCTTGGTTAAATTTATTCCTAGGTATTGTTTTTGATACAATTGTAAAATTCTTTTAAATTTATCTTTCTGAGAGTTTGTTATTGGTGTATAAAAGTGCAACTAGTTTCTACATATTAATTTTGTATCCTGTTACTTTGTTGAATTCATTTATCAGTTCTAATAGTTTTCTTGATGGACTTTTTAGGGTTCTCTTTATATATAATATCATGTCACCTGCAAACAAAGACAGTTTTGCTTATTCCTTTACAATTTGGATGCCTTTTATTTCTTTTTCTTGTCTGATTGCTGTAGCTAAGACTTCCAATGCTACATGGAATACAAGTGGTGAAAGTAGACATCCTTGTATTATTCCTGATCTTAAGAAGTATGCTTTTAGTTTTTTACCACTGAGTATGATGTTAGCCCTGAGTTTGTCATATATGACCTTTATTATGTTGAAGTATGTTCCCTTTATTCCCACTTTGCTGATAGTTTTTAATCATAAATGAATGCTGGATTTTCTCAATGCTTTTTCTGTCCCATTGATATGATTATATAACTTTTATATTTTATTTTGCTTATGTGATGTATCCTATTAATTGATTTGCAGATATTGAACCAAACTTTCATACCAGTAATAAATCCCACTTGATTATGGTGTGTGATCTTTTTAATGTATTGCTTAATTTGGCTTGCTAATGTTTTGTTCAGGATTTTTGCATCTATATTTGTCAAGGATATTGGCCTGTAATTCTTTCTTTTTAAAAAATGCCTTTTTCTGGTTTTGGCATCAGAGCAATGCTGATCTCATAAATTGAGATTGGGAGCCTTCTCTCCTTTTCAATTTTTTGGAATAGTTTGAAAAGGATAGGTGTTTGTTCTTCTTTGAATGTTTGGCAAAATTCATTTGCAAAGTCATCTGGTCTAAGAGTTCCGTTTGTTGAAAGTTTTTTGTACTGATTTGATTTTGTTAGTAGTTATTGGTGTGTTCAGATTTTTTGTTTCTTCTAGCTTCAGTCTTGGAAGTTTGTGTGTTTCTAGGAATTTACCCATTTCTTCCAAGCTGTCCAATTTGTTGGCATATAATTGTTCATAGTATTTTCTTATAATCATTCGTATTTCTGTGGTGTCAGAAATATAAGTGGTGTCACTTATCTTCTTTCATTTCTGATTTTGCTTATTTGGGTCCTCTATTTTCCTTTCTTGATGAATCTGGTTAAAGGTTTGTCAATTTTTTATATCTTTTCAAAGAACCAGATCTTGGTTTCATTGATATTTTGTATTTTTTAGACTCTGTTTATTTCTGCTCTGATCTTCATTATTTCCTTTCTTTTATTCACTTTGGGCTTCTGTTTCTAGTTCCCTTAGGTTTAAGATTATATTGATGATTTGAGATTTTTCTTGTTTCTTGAGGTAGGCTTGTATTGCTTTGAATTTCCCTCTTAGAACTTCTTTGGCTGTGTCCCATAGATTTGGGGTTATTGTGTTTTCATTATAATTTGTCTCAAATTATCTTTTGATTTTTTCTTTGATCTCATTGTTAATGAATTCATTGTTTAGTAGCATGTTATTTAGCCTTTATGTGTTCATGTGTCCTTTCCGTTTTATTTTTGTAATTGATTTCTAGTTTTATATCATTGTGATCAAAGATAATGCTTGGTATGACCTTCCTTTCTTCCTTCTTTCCTCCTTCCCTCCCTCCCTCCCTCCCTTCCTTTCTTCCTTCCTGTCCTACCTTCTACCAGCTGGCAGAATTTTATGATTCTATTAACACAGATACAATGTGCATAAGATGTATATTCATTTTCTTTGTTTCATGGCCATCTGGGATGTTCTTCCCATAATGGCTATGCAGGAGATGTGAACAATCTCAGCACAGTAACATATGTTGCATGTAAGCAGCACTTCAAGTTCCTTGATGTTGGGGACCAGGAACTTCCAAAAGCCACTGGACAACATGTACTTTCTTTTCTTATTTCTCCCATAACCAGTGTTAGACATCAAGATCTAGCACTTGGCCCTGGCTGGTGTAGCTCAGTGGATTGAGCGTGGGCTGCGAACCAGGCATCGCAGGTTCGATTCCCAGTCAGGGCACATGCCTAGGTTGCAGGCCATGTCCCTCAGCAACTGCACACTGATGTTTCTCTCTCTCTCTCCCTCCCTTCCCTCTCTAAAAATAAATAAATAAAATCTTTAAAAAAAAAAAAGATCTAGCACTTGAATACCCTATTGTCAGTGCCTCTAGATTTCTGCCAGTTATGCTTAATTTTAAAGAATTGGTCTGACTGGTGCTGGATAAAAATTTTTATCTTGTTTTTGATGATTTTGAGTTTCACAAGAGGTCTGAGGGCAGCCATGATGCCAATAGAAGATAGCTGCCACCTTGGTATAATTTCAATCTTTTAAAATTATTGAAATTGTTTTGGTGCCTAATATGTGACCTATACTGGAAAATGTTCCATGTGTTCATGAAAGGATGTATGTTCTGCTGCTTTGGAGTGAAATGTTCTAAAAATATCAATTAAATCCACCTGCTCTAGCCCTGCCTGGTTTCGCTCAGTGGGTTGGGCTTCATCTTGCAAACCAAAAAGTTGCTGGTTTGATTCCAGATCAGGGCACATGCCTAGGTTGCAGGCCAGGTCTCCAGTTGGGCATGCAAGAGGCAATAGATCAATGTTTCTCTCACACATAGATGTTTCTCTCCCTGTCTTTCTTCCTCCCTTCCCCTCTCTCTCTAAAAATAAATAAATAAAATCTTTTAAAAATCCTTATGGTCTAATGTGTTAATTAAGATAGCTATTTCCACTTCCGGCCAAGATGGAGGCATGGGAAGACATACTGTGCCTCCTCGCACAACCAAGATAGGGACAACATCAATTTAGAAACAGAATAACAACCAGAACTGACATAAAATTGAACTGTATGGAAGTCGGACAACCAAGAAATTAAAATAGACACGCTCAACCAGAGCAGTAGGCGGGACAGAGTCCAGCAGCTGGGTCTAAAGGGGTCGCAGCACGAAAAGTGGTGGGACTGGTCATGTAAGGCATCCTGGGTGCGCAAGACCCCTGTGGGTGGACCCTGGGCACACAGGTGGCCGCTGGCAGACTCCAGCCACGGGGAGGCAACCTGCAGACCCAGCAAGGCAGCAATTGTGAAGCAAGGCACTGTGAGCCACCCAGGGTCCCAGCGCTGGGATATAGAGCCTCGAGGCACTGATTGAAAACACCTGTGGGGATTCAGGTGCAAAGAGAGACTCCCAGCCTCATAGGACAGTTCCTTAGAGAGACCCACAGGGTCCTAGAACGTGCACAAGCCCACACACATGGGAATCACCACCAGAAAGG
>PVIA01009089.1:0-64515 GCA_004024845.1 Tonatia bakeri | reverse complement strand
GCCCAGACCCATGATGGTGACCAGAAAAAGCTGGAAAGGACAGCAGATTGAGGGCAAGTGTGGCCAAGTGTAGGAGGAGTCGGAAATAGGGCTGCAGAGGAAGTTTGGCGCGGGTATTTAAACCCAGACACGGCAGCCATAGGGGAGAACTACGTGGATTTGGCTGAGTATAGGTCTCCTGCGTCTCTGTGGAGGGGAGAACTACGCGGATTTGGCTGAGTGGGGACTCCCGTGATCCTGCAGAGGAAAGAGGACCACGTGGCTGGACTGGTGGAGAAGAGGACCACGTGGCTGGACTGGTGGAGAGGACCACGCACCTTTGCCAGAGTGGGTTCCCCCACAGCAGTAGTAGGGGGAACCGTCACCTGGTTTTGGCAGAGATTCCGGCGACACAGCTGATGGTGCTGAGAACCGAGAGAGGCCTACCAGCCTAGCACGGATTACTGGGAAGATCCAGACACTGACTGAGACTGGACTTCTATTTTTCCTTTCCTGAGATACGGTACCCCATACTGGGCAAGGGGGGAAGGAAGAACTGTGTGTGTTTAGTGGGTGTTTTAAGGGACTTTAAGATTTTTTGGGATTTTGGTAAAAAAATATTAGGTCACTGCCTTAAGTTTTGTATAGCACAAAATAAACGTTTTCCTTTCCTTTTCACCAATCTCTGGCATTGAGAGATATCTTTCCTATATGGCGGCGGACAAGACGGACCCGAATTTCTTTCAGTAAGAGCATCACCCTCTCAGGCTCATGGGCCCCTTTGCTTGTTTGGGTCCCTGCTCTGTAACAGAACTATATGTTGAAGGCTACTTGTCTGACAACACATGCAAAATTATTTCATAGAAAAAGCCTGCCCTGAGCAGATGGCTCAGTTGTTTGGAGCATCATCCTGTACACTCAAATGTTTCGAGTTTAGTTCCCAGTCAAGTCATGTAAGGCCCTGGGTCAGGGCATATACGGGAAGCAACCGATCAATGTTTCTCTCACATCGATGTTTCTCTCTTTTTCTTTCCATCTCTCTCTCAATCTCTCTCTCTCTCTCTCTCTCTCTCTGTTCATTCCTCTGTCTTTAAAATCAATAAATATATCCTTTGGTGAGGATTAAAAAGGAAAAATAAAATGTGGTTAGTGTCTCTTAAGAGAACAAATATTGGCCTATATTGTTGTAAACAAATTCTTTTTAGTAGACCTAGTAATCTGTACTGGTAAGAAGAGTTTGTTTTGTTGTATTTTATTTTGTTTTTATTTTTTATATAAACCTTTTATCTATCTTGATGCTTTTTAAATCATTTTGATATTTACACTCCTCTTTTCTATTTCTTCACATGCTTCCTTTGCAGATGACCTGAATTAATTTTAACCTGAATTTAATGAATAATCATTTATACTCTAAACCTCATTATCAAAATTTTTGTTATCACATTAAATTTATTGTTCTTATTCCTCCACTTTTGCTTTCAGGTACAAATTTGCAGAAAATTATATTCAATTTATCCATTTATTTTTGTTGAACTACTGATGCTAAGAAATGTCCTGTTCATTTTAAATTGGTAAGAAGGCTGGCCCTCGGCAAGTTATAGAGTAGGTGAAGCTCATCTTTATCATTCTTTCTATTTTCTACTTCTGATAATAACTGTACTGAAAACAATAGGAAACGATGTTAAGCAGCCACTACTTTTTTTAGTTTTTACTATTGCAAGGCACTATCTCATGATGGTATAGTATCAACTTCTTTCTCACCCCAGAAAGACAGATTACTCTATTCTGATCCTGGTATCCCCTAGTCTAGACACCTGCTATTTCAGCACCCAGAGAATGGCCATATTCCTGATCTTATTACTTCTTTGAGGCTTTTGTGATTTCACAGCTTTCTAGTCCCTCAAATAATCTCTCTTTCCTGCCCCAACTTTTCAATGCCCTCATCTCAGATGCCTCTCACACAGAATATCACCTGACATATTCATAGATAAGTGTTGTAAACAAAAGTGTTTTATTCACTATGGGTGATTGAACAAAAGAGAAAGCAGAGACAATACCACATAGCAACAGATACTTTCCTACATGGCTGAGTATAGCTAAAAGGCAGCCACCACCTAACCTCCTTACTGCAGTACGAGCATTCCAGGAACATACATTGACACAGAGTGTGAGGTATAAGTTGCATAAGAATCAACACCTGTGAAATAAAGTCAAATTGTAATGCAGGCCCACAAATTCCCAACCACATTAGTGGGAAACTCTGGCAAGAATATTGGCTGATAGAGTTGCCTCATGTTGGGTCAAAGGACTTGGACCCCCCAACTTGCTCAATTAGCATGGATGGGCTACCCCAGAAAAATTTTCTCTCTTCAGGAGAGGCTATTCCCTGCAGCTAAGGCTCTGGAATGGCTGACATCTGAATGCTATCTGTTGATGGCACCTCTGCAGGAAGGCAGTGAATGATTCTTTAAGTGGAGATTAGGCAGCATATCTTCTTCATGTTGACCATACCTCATACACATCTTTTATTGTTAATTTTCTCGGTTAAATGACAGAAGAATTACAATTGAATACATTATGGACCAATTCATCTTCAGAAAAGTGGTAAATTTAAAAGTTTATAATATTCAAAATGTTTTCCATTTTGTATCTCTGAGATTTTAGAGTGCTTGTTCCCTCTTTCTGGAATTTTTAAGTGACCCAACCCCTACCTCCTTCAAACCAAATATAGTATCCAGTACCCTGGATACTTGCTTGATGTTGAGATAGTTGTTGACACTTGAATGTAGAACTCTGAAACTTGGACTTTATTCTAATTTAAACTCTTCTGACATAATCAGTAATTTGTGTCTCAATATTGTCACCAGGTTATGAGGTGCTCAAGTCTGAGGCTGTGCCTGAGATATAGGCATGTCACGGGTGTCATTTATACATGGAATATCTATATATGGGAATGAACAGATGTCAATCAACAGAAACATGCATATTAGGATACATATATCTGAAATTATATATATCAAGAAACAAAAGAAATCCCAAATGCTTTGTTTAGCAAACCCCAGTAATATTCTTTCACATTTTCTAATTTTCTGTATCCCTGGTCTTCACATATTCCTCCAAAGCAGAGCTGTCAGTGGTATCAGAGAGTGTTAGACACTGCTGGGAAAGCCATTTAAAAGAAAAAAAGGAAAGAAAGAAACTGAAGAAAGTTACACCAGAAGATTCAGGGCACCCACAGTCTTCAGAAAAATTCTGATATATCAGCTATTGGCATGCAGCAAGCCATGTGGAGCAAAGCACATTGGTTATCTTCCAGAAAGATATTTTACTATTGCCACTTAAGTAAATTAGGGTACTTTGGGGTTTGCATCTCACATTTAGTGGACTCTTTTAAATTGTTCCAACTACTCTGTCTGGAATCTTAATTTCTTTGAATCTCCCTGGTATCAAAAACATTGTTAAAAGCACAGGGTATAGTGTTTAGTTGACAGAGGAGGGTGCCTGGAGTATTTTAGTGTTTAGTCCAAAATTTGCCCTTTAAATTACTCTGCTTTTCCCCAGTGTAGGGGGATGATCACCACTCTCTCTATTCAATGTGAAGAAACTCCACTGATGCAGCACAGCATTGTTCCCGTTTACTTTTAAGGCCAAACCTACCATGCCAAAACTCATCCTCTCTTATCTACCCACAACTCTATTTCCATAATTACCCCCTTATTTCATATGCTGTGTTTTTCTCTTTCCTTTAGGGCAGCATAATTACCTTTAAACAGGATATAAGATCTTCCATCTTAAAACAAAGTCTCTCTCTTTCTTGATACACCCCTCATCTGTGTATTTTTATCCCCCTTATGATAAAACCTTTCAAACAGGTTAACTTCTATGACTCTACTTATTCATCTAGTATTTTCTCTGAGACCCTCCAAGTAGGCATTTTTTCTCCACCTGTCCCATGGAACTGCTCATGTCCTTGTCAACATCACTAATGGCTTACATTTTACCATGTCCAATGATCAGTCTGCAGTTTCAATCCTATATGAGCTTTCAGCAGCATTTAACCTACTTGATTATTTCATCCTTCTGGAAATACTTTATCTGGATTCTAGATACTAGTTTCTCTATTTAAAAAAAATCTAATAGGTGACCATTCTTTGGTCTTATTTGCTGAGTCCTTGAGGTATGTCATACAATAATATGGCTTAAAATGCTATTTGTATGCTGAAAAGGGTGAAATATGTCCAGTAACAATCATAAAGACATTTATACAGCAAAGGACTAACATTGCACACTACATAATTCAAGTCATAACAATATGACTAAGTTTGCCCAATGTCAGACAAAGGATAACTACATCACTACCACCTGACTACCAGTGATTGAATAGAATATCAGATGTATGAAGTAATTCTATTTTACAGAGATGTTAAAGTGTAAAGGAAAAAATGATCATTGAAATCAATGAAATATGGCTTAGTCTGGATCCTTACTTGTGTGACTGAGACAATGCAAACCTTCCATGCCCCAAACAGAATTCTTTACTCACTAAACCCCCAAATCTACTCTTTCTGTTCTTCTCCCCAGATAACTTATTAGGTAAATCATTTCCCCTGTTGTTTAGGGAAAAAAAGGCAAAAGTAGAAATGAGCTATTTTGGGTTTGAAATAATAAATGGATCTGGTCAGATCTTTAGATGTGTAAATGCATTGCTCCCAACTCCTCTCCACAGCTGACCTTGTGTCAGCAGCATTTTCTCATTTCTAGAGAGTATCCCAATGTTTCTGCTCCTAAATTGTATTTTCTAATCTTAAATATTATCGTATCTCCAGAGTACAAAACCTTCCAGTGACTTATCTCACAGTTTAAATTAAAGACTGAACACTTACTTTGAAATTTAAAACCCCAGCTTGTCTAGACTTGCAAGTCTTCCTTTCTCACTTCCTGTCCTAACTCAGCGATAGCAGCTTTCTTGCTTTCTCAAATGTGATGGGCTAATTGCTTCTTCAGGCTCTAGGACCTCTGCTCTTACTGTTACCTCTGCTAAAACACCACTTAGACAAACTCCCTTCACTTGCACTCAAATTTCTGCATAAATGCCTTCTCAGTCAAAGAAGCTTTATTGACCACTTTTCACAAGGTAAGTGCCTCATCTCCCAGTTAGTTTCTGATTTTTTCCTGTATTATTTGTTAACATTTTTCATTTATGAATATACGTTTCTGCTTTTTTGTTGTTATTCTCCAAAAATATGAGCTACCCAAGTGAAGTAAAGAATCCAGTCTGTCTTGTACATGTCCATATCTCTATTTTTATTAATTTATTTTAAAATATTTTCAAGAGTGACTTCAGAGGAATAGTTGAATGAGAGATCTCCTTGGTCTTTTCCCTTGAAATTCAACAATTTGAACAGCTATAAATCAACAAAAGATTCCCTCCTTGATGCAAAACACACTTAAGAAATTTGCACATTGACCCAACTAAAGGTGGGTAAATAGGAGCAAAAGGAAGAAGAGTAAAAAGAAAAAGACTCTGAGGAGCCACAGAAGCAACCCTGTAGCAGAGAGCTCACAGCAGGGCTCAGCTTGGAGATGGGAAGAACCTGGTCATGGCTAACACCCCCTTCAGTCAGGAGGAGCAAAGCTATCTGATGGACATTCTTGCTGCAAGTGAACAATAAAAACTGAGCCCAGAGACTTTGGCAAGGATACAATATGGGGTTGTGGCCATAGTTGTTAGACAACATTTTAGGCAGTGAGAAGGTGCCACAGAGCCCTGCTTCCCATAGCATCTCAGAACTCTCTTCCCTTCACCCTTGTTGTAAGGTTGGGGAGCACATTATCTACAAACCTGAGAACTGGTACTACAGAATTGCTTTTTTCCCCTGAGCAAAGGGACACAATGGATGTCTAATGTCACCATTACCAGGATGGCAATGCAAGAAAAAAAAAAGAAAGAAAAAAAAAACTGGCTGAATACTCTAATCCAACCCACTCCACACATATCAGCTACAATGAGAATAGCATCTGGGTGCATAGGAAAGCACTGGATTTCACAGAGATAATTTAAAAAACAAACAAATTTGTGATTCAGTGCCACGTATTGGACAATGAGAAAAACCTTTTTGTATTAATCTAGGGAAGTGCTACTCATATATAGATGTCTAGACAGAGAAAGAATCCACGTGGATAACCAAGGTAGCAAGGCATCTCAGGAAAAAAATCCAAAAAACAAATTTAAAGACATGAAAATATGTGGTACAAATAACAGAGAATTCAAAATTGCAGTTCTGAAAATATTCAATGAGATGAACAAAAATACAGACAGGAAATATGGTGCACTCAGAAAATAAATCAACAACAAAAAAGAATTCTTTACCAAAGATATTAAGATGTGAAAAAGAACCAAACAAAGTCTGGAGATGAAGAACTCAGTAAAAGAGATCAAGAATAAACTAGCAAGCATAATAAATAGAGCAATTTGGATATCGAATATAGAAATTTAGAAATGTCACAGAGGTATAAAGAGAGAGACTTGAGCTCAAAAAGAAATAATAAAAAAAAAAAACCCACCTCTATGAGAACTATTTGACACCATCAGAAAGAACAATATAAGAAAATAGGTATACGGGAAAATGGAACAGAGAGCCTATTCAGAAAAATAGTTGATTAGAAATCCCCAACCCTATGGAAAGAGCTATACCCTTAAATTCAAAATGCAAACAGAGCACCAAGTTACCTCAATCCAAAGAGGCTTTCTCCAAGACACATTGTATTAAAACTGTCAAAAATTAATGACAAAGGAAGAATTATCCAAAAGTTATGAAAAAGAAGAAAGTGACCTATAAAGGAAAGCCCATTAATTTACCATTGGTCTTCTCAGAAGAAACTCTACAAGCTGGAAGAGAGCAGAGCTAAACATTCAAACTACTGAGAGAAATTACCAGCCAAGAATAACACATGGAACAAAGTTATTCTTTTAATATGAAAAAGAAATAAAGATATTTTTCAGACATGCAGAAGCTGAAGGAATTTATCAGCAGAATATTTCCATTGCAGAAAATACTCAAGGGGAGTTTTCTACGTGAAAAAGAGCAAATGTCACAGAATTATGAGTAAAGTCACTAACAAACTTACAGTATAAACAAAGATAATTTATAACAGTAAACATAAAAGAGGAAGACATAAATTTATGAAGTTACAAAAGAGAATAGAGATCAGATACATTCGTATGAAAAAGAAATACTGTATACATGAAAACTTCTTTTTCATAAACCTAATGGCAACCACACAAAAAGCCCCCAAACTGAAACACATGTTACAATAACAAAATACAGAGGAAAGAAGTACGGAATACCACCAAACAAAAATAGCATACAGAAATATAAAGGGAAGTAAACAATAAATGCACAGAGCTACATGAAAACAAGATAAAATATTTATGGAAAATCCTCATACTTCAATAATTACTCTAAAAGTAGAGGGACTAAATTCAACAATAAAGAGATATGAGTGGCAAATTTGTTGTTTTAAAAGCATATGCTGCCTTCAGGACACATGTATAAGCTGCAAATAAAAAGGTGAAAAATAATTTTTAAGCAAATAGCATCAACAGAAAAGCATGTGCAGTCATACATATATCTGTCAAATAGATTTTAATTAACAAATGTAAGAAGAGACAAATGGATATCTTAAATGATAAAGAAGACACTGCATCAAGGAGACATAGCACTTCTTAATATATATGTAACCAATCAAGGAGCACCAAAATATATAAAGCAACTACTAACAGAACTAAAGGGAGAAACAGACAAAAACACAATCATAGTGTAGATAGGGGCTTTAATACTCCATTGACAGCTCTGTCTAGATCATCCAAACTGAAAATCAATGAAGAAATATCAAGTTTAAATGACACATTAAACCAAACGCACATAATTGACATTTATAGAACCTGTCATTCCAGAACATTGGGTTATATTTTCTTCTCCAGTTTACATACAAAATTTTCAAGAATAGACCATATTTTGGGTCACAAAACTAGCCTCAACAAATTAAAGAGATTGAAATTATACCAAGTATCCACTCTGATCACAATGCTTTGAAATTAGAAATTAACTGCAAAAAAGGAAGGAAGGAAACCTCAAAATGTTTGGAGATTGAACAACATACTACTACAAAATGAATGGGTCAAAAAAGGAAATAAATGTGAGATCTAAAGATATATAGAGATAAAAGAGAATGATAATACAAATATCAAAATGTATGGGATGCAGTGAAAGCAGAAATAAAAGGGAAGTTTACATCATTATAGGCCTATCTAAACAAAGAAGAGAAATCCCAAGTAAATGACCTAAAGAATTACATGTAGAAGAACTAGGAAAAACCAAAGAAAAACAACAACAACAAAAAAAAATCAGCAGAAGAAAGAAATAATCTAAATTAGAGGAGAATTTAATAAAGAACAAAAAGACTGTACAAAAATTAATACAACAAAGATTTGGTTCTTTGAAAAGATTAATAATATTGCCAAACCCCTGATAGACTCATTAAGAAAAAAAGAGAAAATACATATAATAAACAAAATCAGAAATGAAAGCAGAGAAGTCACCACAGACATCACAGATATACAAAGGATCATACCAGAATATTATGAAAGAATACATGCTGCTAAATTCAATAACCTACAAGAAATGGATAAGTTCCTAGAAATATAGAACTTTCGTAGACTGAATCATGAAGATTTGGAAAAATCTAAATAGATCAACAATCAGGACATTACAACAACCATAAAAAATTCCTCAAAAATAAAAGTTCAGGACCAGATTGAATCACTAGTGAATTTTACCAAACATTCAAAGAAAATTTGATATCTATCCTCCTAAAACTCTTAAAAAATTAAAGAGGCAATACTTTCTAATACATTTTATAAGGCCAACATAACCATGATATAAAATTCTGGTTTTTAATAAAAAAAAAAACAAAACTGTGGACCAATATCTGTGATAAATAAGTTGAAAAAGTACTAATCAAAATACTAGCAAATCAAATACAACAACACATTAAAAAATAATACATCATCTTCCAGTGGGGTTCATTCCAGGGACACAAGGATGGTTCAACATACACAAATCAATCAATGTAATATATCATATTATCAAAGCAAAGGACAAAGAACATATGATCTTATCAATTTATAGTAAAAATACTCAACAAAATAGGTATAGAAGAAAAGTATCTCAACATAATAAAGGCCATACATGACACAACCTCAACCAATATCATACTTAATAGTAAAAAACTGAAAATACTCCCTTTAAAATAAAAACAAAACAAGACAAAAATGTGCCACAATATTCAACACATTTCTGGAAGTGATAACCAGAGCAATCAAGCAAGAGAAAAAAATAAAAGGCAACCAAACTAAACACACCACCAAAAAACTATTATAAATAATAATCAAATACAGTGAAGTTACAGGATAAAAAATCAATGTACAAAAATTTACTACTTTCCTATATACTAACAACAACTTCAGAAAGAAATAAAAATTTTAAAGAATTTATTTTGCAATTTCAACTGAAGAATAAGATATGTATGAATAAACTTAAGAAAGGAGGTGAAGGACCTAATATGTATTGAAAAGTATAAAGCATTATTAAAAGAGTTTTAAAAACACATAATGAAATGGCAAGATACTCCGTGTTCAATGATTGGAAGAAACAGCATAGCTGAAATGTCCATATTACCCAAAGCCATATACAGATTTAATGCAATCCTCATCAAAATCTCAATGTCATTTTTTAAAGAAATAGAACAAAATAATCACCAGATTTGTATGGAACCAAAAAAGACCCTGAATGACAAAGTAATCTTATGAAAAAAGAATAAAACTTGAGGTATCACATTACCTAATTTCAAATTATATTACAAAGCTACAGTAATCAATACAGTATAGTACTGGCCAAAGAACAGACACACAGACCAATGGAACAGACTTGAGAGCCCATAAATAAAACCACATGTACATGTACAAATAATTTTTGACAAAAGAGTCAAAAACACACAATGAAGAAAAGAAAGCCTCTTCAGTAAATCGTGGTGGGAAAATTGAAAAGCCACATGAAAAAGAATGAAACTAGATTACAGAGTGTGCATGTGTACAAAAATTAATTCAAAATGATTCAAAGACCTAAATATAATATCTAAAATAATAAATTACATGGAAGAAAACATACATTAAACTTATTGACCTTGGTTGTATAAAATATTTTATAAATTTGACCCTAAAGGCAAGGGAAGTAAAGGCAAAAATAAATGGATAGGATAATAACAAACTAAAAAGCTTCTGCACAGCACAAAAAACAACAAAGCAAAATGCAACCAACTGAATGAGAAATTATATTTAAAAACAACAGGTCTGACAAGGGGTTAATACCCCAAATATATAATTACTCATACAACTCAACACCAAACAAACAATCTCATTCAAAATATGGGCAGAGGCCATGAACTGACACCTCTCCCAAGAAGATATACAAACCAGATACATGAAAACATGTTCAACTTCACTAGCTATTAAGAAAATGCATAATCAAAAGTAAAGAAGATATCACATCAGGCCTTGGCTGGTGTGGCTCAGTTGGTTGGAACGTCATCCCATTGACAGAAAGATTGGGAGTTCAATTCCCAATCATAACATATGTCCAGGTTGTTGATTTGATCCTGGTCAGGATGCATACGAGAAGGCAACAAATCAATGTTTTTCTCTCACATAGATCTCTCTCTCTGTCTCTCTTTCAAAGCAATTAAAAAATATCCCCCCCCACATACCTGTTAGAATGGATACTATCAACAAGACAGGTGATAACAAGTTTTGAAGGGGTTGTGAAGAAAAATAAACCCTCACTCACTGCTGGTGGGAATGTAAAGTGGCATAGCCACTATGGAAAAAAGTATGGTGAGTCCTCTAAAAATTAACAATAGAGTTACCATATGATGCAGAAATCCCTCTTCTGACATTCTACTTGAAAAACTCAAAAATATTTATTCACAAAGATATATTCACCTCTATGTTCATTGAAGCATTATTCGTGGTGGCCAAGGCATGTAGACAACCAAGGAGTCCTTCAATAGAGGATTGGATAAAGAGGATGTCATACATATATACAGTGGAATACTACATAACCATAAGAAGGGATGAAATACTGCCATTTGAGACAACATGGATGTGCCTTGAGAATATGAGTGTAAGTGAAATAAGTCAGTCAGAAAAAGCAAAGAACCATATGATTTTACTCATATATGGGGTATAAAAGTGAAACTCATAGACACAAACAACAGTATGGTTGTTTACCAGAGGAAAGGGGGTGGGAGTAATAAAGAGTAAAGAGGTCAAATATATGGTGATGGAAGATGCTTTGACTTTGAGTGGTGGGCACACAATGCAGTTTATATATAGATCATGTGTTATATGATTATATACTTGAAACCTATATGATTCTATTAACTGATGTCACACCAAGAAATATAATTAAAAATTCAGATTTATTGAGGTAAAATTGAAAAAGAATTTATGTATATAAATTGTACAATGTGATGATTTGTCATATTTATACTTTGTAAAAAAGTTAATTAACACATTTGTCACCTCACATAGTCTTTTTGTCTTTCCTTTTTTTTCTTTTTTCTTTCCATTTTTATTTCTTCTTTTGGTGAGGAAATGCTTAAGGTCCACTCTCTTAGAAAATTTTAAGTAAACAATACAGTGTTACTAACTATACTCACCAGGCTATAATTTAGCTCTCCAGTGCTTACACATCTTATAACTCAAAGTGTGTTACTTTGACCCATATCTCTCCATCACCCCCATCTCAAAAACCTTGGCAATCACATCTCTATTTTTCTGATTCTATGAATTCAATGGTTTTAAAGGTTTTTGCATATGATATCATACAGTATTTATTCTACTCTGTCTACTGAATTTCACTTAGCATAATGTCCTCTAAAGTAGTTATTGCAAATGTCATTGTTTTCATTTTTCTCATGACTATAAATTATTTAAAGGATATTTTAAAAAGTTTTTCTTTGTGTATATACTTAGAATAGAATTTCTGGATCATATGGAGTTCAATTTCCAATTTACATATTCACCAACAGTACACAAGGGTCTTCTTTTCTCCACACCTTCATCAGTATTTGTTACCTCATATCTTTGTAATAACCATTTGAACAGGTGTGAATTTATATCTAATTGTAGGTTTTATTTGCATTTACCTAATAATTGGCAATATTGAACACCTTCTGTGAATTTGTTGGCCATCTATAAATCTTCTTTGGGAAAAAATATATTCTAGACTTTTAAATGTTTTTAATCTGCATTTTTTAATGTTTTTAATAAATTATTTTGGCTGTTGAGTTATATAAATTTCTTACATATTTTTTATATTAACCCTTTATCAGATGTATGATTTGCAAATATTGCTCTTATTCCCTAAATTTTTGTTCATGTTTTGGTTTGCAAATAATAGCATCAAGACAGTGAAAAGACAATCACCAGATGAAAGTATTTGAAAATCATATATGTGATAAGAAACTAGTATCTAAGGTATATAAATTACTCTTTAATTCAAACACAAAAAGATATAACCTGAATAAAGTATGAAAAGAATTTGAGTAGGTATTTTTATTAAAAAATACATAAATGGCCCATAAGAACATAAAAATATATTCAACACATTAACTATTAAGAAAATGTAAATCAAATTTGTGAGATACCACCTCATATGTACTAGTATGACTATAATCAAGAACACAAATAATAACAAATGTTAAAGGGTATGTAAATATACTGGTGCCCTCATGCATTACTTGTGGGAATATACATGGAAATAGTATACTTTTAGAAAATGTCTGGCAATTTCACAAATGGTTAAATAATGCAGTTACACAACTAGTCAATTCCACTCAAGTATATACCCATGAGAAATGAGAGCATGTCCTCCTCTATTTTTAAGGAGAATTTTGGTTTTTAAATGAACTCATTTAATACTTTTTTTTTTTTATCTGAACCAGTCTGTACCATGGTAGACTACAAAGTTTGTAAGAGCAAAGACTGTTTCTTACTCATTTCCAATTCTCTGGAAAGTAGTAATATTAAGTAGACATAGTATTGGTATAAAGTATAAAGTAAGCTCCTGACATAATGGTGTAGAAAAGGCAGCTAATATAAAGTAAGCATCAGTAATGCCTTTGCCTAGAAGAGTTTCAAAAAGCTCTGTTAGTTAATACTTTAGTAAAATTAGTTTAAGATTATTTTATACTTCTGTGGATGTGCTTTGAGTTAAGCAGATAGTTTTAGAAAGATTAGGAAAAAGAGAAGTCAGAAAAACTAAAGGATTTTAGCTTCTCAGTTTTCCTGGATTCTAGTTAAGACTTCTATAGTAAATTTTATGAGCGTTATCATCTACTCATTTGCCATGGGAGACTGCCTAAATTTCATAAGTACCTATTGAAATTAGAATATTCGAGTGTCTCCAGGTCTGTAAAATATTCCTCAACTTCTAGTTTTTTCTACCCAACTCTGTAAGCTAAAGCCCTCAATATACAATTTTTAAAAAGGCATGTGTATTAAATTTAATAGAATTGGTTGAATTAAAAGAAGCTGGCAGGGAAAAAGGTAATGGAGAAAAAAATTAGGAAAAGATAGAGAAGAAAGTAGAGGGGTGCTTAAAATTCTGAGGCTGGAGAAGAAATCATGCTTTGAACACCATGTAGTTTTAGACCCAGTGTCTCAGGAGATGATGGACAATGAAACAGTGTTTGTCTAGAAGTCAGAAGAGAGGTTAATTCTGCTCACAACCACTAAATAACATAAAGAGATATGATTGTCTCCATAAGGTCACAGAAGGGCCATGAAAATTAGGAGTAATGTATTTTAATTGTTTTTTTTACATTAATATATACACATCATCAGGTGATGGTGTAATGCATGTTAGTCTTATCAGAAGACTTTTGCTTGAGATGAGAAATTCTACCCCTTGGGGTGTAGGATTGCCAGAGACTGGTACTCAGTGCCTAAATATGATACCTCATTATCACAAACATGAACACACTTCAACAGCCATCTATCTGCTTTATAAGATTTTTGTCCATTAGTCCTCCACTGCAAAGGTCAGCTGCATTCAAGCACATGGACCAAGATACAGCACTGTAGTTCTTGTAATGCAAACACCAAAGATAGCTTTATCATTACTCAGGCTTGGTTGAATCTCAGGAACTTCCTGAACATTGATTGGCACCACTCTTTTATATCTCTGTAAAATTTCTTACTGAGGGAGTTAAGAGTATGCTCTGTCAAAAGATGACTGGAGATCACTGACATGTACAGGATCTTATAATTCATTTAAAAATTAAAATTGTGGGAAGGACTTGGTCTTAAGGCTATTCCTTTGAACAGAACTAGGAATTATTTTTACTTAATTTATCTTAAAAATAATTAACGTGAGTGGCAATATCAAGATATCTGAAGTAAATTCCAAAGTGTTTTTCATATGTAGCTTTTCATGGTAAAAATAGAAACAAGCTTTGCTTTTGAAAAGTATTGTATCTCCAGCACCCAGCATCGCTCATGAATTAACTTGTTTTTGTTATTATTATTTCTGCCTTGTTCTCTATGACATTTTTTTCCATAAAGCCATATATTCCATACTCTGAAGTGCAAGCCACACATCAAAGAAAAATATGTAAAAGAAAAAGAGAAACATTTAAAAAACATGCCTCAAGTGACAGTGTTTTTCATGTCCTTAGTCTGACTTTGTCTCTTAGAATTCAAGGTCCTGCGGGCAAAGTATGAGCTGTTTTGCCACCATTGTTTTAATAAAGTCAAATCAGCCTGGGGAGTTTGTTTTCACTGATAATCCAGATAAAGCTTTTCAACCACAAATTTACAATAGCAATGCCTAGATTTCTTAGGGTTTTTTTTTGGAGGGGGGTACACATATATTAGGTCTTAACATTTAGTTAGGGAACATTTCTTGCTGTCAAACAGTAGTGGTTTGTCTTTAATTCTCATTACCACTTTGATTCTGTCAATGACATTTTTTCTTTATCCTTCATCATCTCTTCTCTCTTCTTTGACCTGAATCATTTTCAAGAAAGTTGATTGATAGTCACTCATATTGAAAAACTTAAGTCATTGTGTTTATGAGTTAAGACTGGACTTTTAGATGCCCCTTTCTAACAGAATCTAAGACTTTATCAAAGAAAAGTAGAAAAATTGAGGGCCAATATTTCTAAAATTTTATCATGAGTGCCATATCTTTACTTAATCATAATCATGATTCTCACTCTACTTATAATTCTAAGGATATCTTCTTCAAATATCAAACATATTAGAGCTCTCCTGGGTAGAGCTAATAAGCATAAATCAACAAAAATATTCAGAAGAGGGAAGTAGAAATACTTTTTTTCATGAGACCTAATGCCTGATTTCCAGTAGGCACACAGCTTAAGGATTTCTAAATCTATGGCACATGGAATGTGATTTACTCTTTAGCTTGTGACAAGCAGTATGTGAAAATTTCTATTCCTTCTGTTTGATTGTATACATGTGTTTTCATAATAAATCTTGGGTTAGTTTGCTCAACCTTCAAAATTTCACCCTAATTTTAAACTTTTATGGGCATAAGCAATGACCAATTATAAAAACAAACAAAATAATAATAAAAACACTTTTAAACCAGTTTGATTTGTTCTCTATTGTTTTACATCCATCATTTTTCTCAGAAGTATGATATTAAAGGCTTACTAATCCCACACACCTTTTTAGATTGAAGATACTGTGGTTCTAGTTCTTGGAATTGTGCACATAGGGGGAAGTTTTTGACAGATATATCCTCTTCACATTTATTTCCTGCAGTCTGCACTTTCAGTGAGCTTGTTCATGATTGTCAGCTCCAAAATTTCTTGCACTGACAGAATGATGTATGCATTTTTTATGTGAGCAGAGTGGTGTCTACAGCAAACATCCAATCTGTCCATATATACAGTGAGTCTGACACAGACATCTCTTTCCTTTCACTTGACTCGTATAGAGACTCATGTTGTTTGTTTTAGGTAATCCTTATGTCAACAAGGGTTTAAACACTTTGAAGAAAAAGAAAACAAAACAAAGTACCAGGGATTTATTGATATGAAAACTGGTGTCTTAAAGTAGAAGAATAAATATTAGTATTGGTATGGGGATCAACTGAGGCAATGGGTAAACTTATTTGATCTGATACTGGTTAGAGAGAACATAATAGCTATCATATATAAAGCAACTATTGCGGGTTTAGCTTTGTACTAAGAACTTACGTGCAATATAAATCATCCCTGAACCATATACTAAGAGGCTCATATGCATGTGACCCTGACCTAGATACCATTCACCATCTCTATTTGTGTTAGAATAGTCTTTGATTTATGCACATCACTGCACAGCTGCCATGTATTCAATACCAGTCATATGTATGGTATTCTGATGGTCTATACCTAATTCAAAGATAAAATAGTGATAATAATACAACACTAAACTTTATTTGTTAAATCATATTTATGTATGGAACACTATGTTAAAGTTTTTTATTTAAAGAGACAATAATATTGACCACCATATGATGTAGACATATGAATGCTGATGATATTAGCCACTGTATGACGAACACCTCTACTTGCTAGACAAGGTGCCAGCATTGTTCAAACTGGTACAATAAATATATACAAATTTTGCAAGCAAGGAAAGGGAGGATTAGAGGCAATTAATGTGTCACCCAAAGTCACACAACTAGTAAATTCAAAGACTTTGTATTGAATCTGGGTTAGGCTAATCCAGCAGCATGATATCCTTCCATTCTGCTGCACAATGTGTGTATATGTATAGGTGTGTACATGAACACAACAAAGTCATTCATTTAATGTTTTCCTACAAATCTGAAATAAAAACTTTTGACAAAAGACTTATAACTCACAGCTGATTTTTAAATAAATG
Organism: Tonatia bakeri; assembly: GCA_004024845.1. Taxonomy (NCBI): domain Eukaryota; kingdom Metazoa; phylum Chordata; class Mammalia; order Chiroptera; family Phyllostomidae; genus Tonatia; species Tonatia bakeri. The sequence continues at coordinate 47,516 of PVIA01009089.1, read as the reverse complement.
ACATTACACATTATTTATTTAGAGCAAAAAGAGTCTTTAAAAATGAAATCTCATTTATTCAAATCATGATTAAGATAATAGATTTGATTTGTATTTTAAAATATATAATGTATTCTCCTCATTCAAAAAAAGGATATTTTCTATGAACACTGAGATGCATAGGTTCTTTTGGAATAGACCAGATGACGAGGCACAAATAGCATATGTTCTCACATTTAATGACACATAATCAACAAAAGAAAAAAAAACAAACAAAATATAACCAGAGACATTGAAATTGAGAACAATCTAACAATAGCCAGAGGGGAGGGTGGAGGGGACAGTGGAGGAAAGGGTTTTCAGGAACTGCTATACAGGACACCTGGACAAAACCAAGGGGGAGGGTGGAAGCAAGGAAAGGAGGTGGGTTTGGCTGAGGTGTGGGGGGGAGGGGAGGCAGACAACTATAATTGAACAACAATAAAGTAATTTTACAAAAGGATATTTTCTTACTTCATGTATGGAATATATTGATTAGAATTCAGAAGCCAAGAATATAGTAATTATATCTGTTGGCAGAAAAAATCCAACAATGAAACAATAAAACCAAGCCAAATTTCTGTAATGCAAGGCAACTAAACAGGTACCACCATTACCTATAGTCAGAATTAAAACAAAAGGCCACTCACATTTGTGGAGGCTTCTGGCACTGATTCACTAATCACTACACTTCTGTTTTGTGAACCAAGATTTAACCAAGTTCATTACTTATGGTTAACATGCCTGTGATAATTATGATAGTAGCTTTTAGCCCAGTCATACATATTATTACGTTTCTAAGTCATGAAAAAAAAATGAGTTTCAGTTAAAGGGAATAAGGGATTTATCTAGCACATTGCTTTGGTCATGGCCAACATAGGATATTTTTAAAAGTTTTGTGTTTTTTTGTTTTTTAATCTGCCTGTAACTTGGAGAAACTCACACCCCTTACCAACAGTCCAGCATACATTTTCAATGAGGTCTATCACCCCTGCTCTGGACCTTTCATTTCATATTAACATCTGCTTCCTGACTTATCCCATATATATTTTTTTTATTAAAAATATTATAATTTTTATAAATTTATAATTTTTAAAATTATAAATTTAATCCCTGGCTGGTGTAGCTCAGTGGATTGAGCGCGGGCTGCGAACCAGGCATCACAGGTTCGATTCCCAGTCAGGGCACATGCCTTGGTTGCAGGCCATGTCCCACAGCAACCACACATTGATGTTTCTATCTCTCTCTCTTTCTCCCTCCCTTCCCTCTCTAAAAATGAATAAATACATTAAAAATCTTTAAAAAAATTATAAATTTCATAACTTATTATAAAATTTTTTAAATGACCTTTTTATGCCAATTAAGTATGGGTCTAGTCCACACTAGTATATAAATATTTCAGGTTTTTCTGGGGACTCCCTAAATAAAATTAAATGATTCCCTTTCCTCTTTATCACCACCCCATTTCAGAAATCATGCAGAAGCATCCTTTCTGAGTTGATCTTCTCTGGGTGATCAGTGCATGAGTCATGCCCTTACATTAGCATTATCTTCTTTCATTTTGTTTCACTTGTTTTGGTAATTCATTCCATTCTCACTGAGAAATAAGATTTGAGAAATTACTGAGAAGAGATTACACATAATTACAGTGAGCTTGAGGGAATGTTTTCAGGTGAAACTATTTTATTTCCTTTTGAATAACAATTCATAGACACCCATTTATTTCTAGACCAGGGTTTGAATGAAGAGAAATAAGAGTTATTAAAGAGTTATCTATAGATGTAAAATGTTCATGAACAATATTTTAGTTATTAGGGAGGAAAGGAAGTTATTGTACATAAATGTGCTCACCAATTTAGTATATTATTTTACATAATTTTTATTTTAAGCCTTTGAAGAAAATGTTAGAATTACTTTTATTTTATTTTATTTTATTTTTTAAGATTTTATTTATTTATTTTTAGAGAGGGAAGGGAAAGGGAGAGAGAGAGAGAGAGAAACATCAATATGCGATTGCTGGGGGACATGGCCTGCAACCTAGGCATGTGCCCTGACTGGGAATTGAACCTGCGATGCCTGGTTCGCAGCCCGCACTCAATCCACTGAGCTATGCCAGCCAGGGCAGAATTACTTTTATTTTATAAAGGAGGAGAATAAATATTAGATAAGTTTGTAATTACTTTAAGTTCAGATAACAACTAGGTAGATGAGCATGAATTTGTAACCAGGTATAGTTATCTTCAAAGATAGCAATTCTATCTCATTACACATTTCTTAGAAATGATATTAGAAAAAATGTAAGTTAGCAAAAACTGTTTTTGTTGCTGATGAATATTCCCCTAGCTCCTTTTTTCTCTACATAAAATCACCCCTTTTTACTTTATTAGGTGCTTCATTTATTTGCCAATGATCTAATAATGTCTATGCCCTTAATATTTGATTTTAAATAATTGTATGCCCCCCACCAAGAAACTGTGAGATGATAAATTCCATTTATGCTTAAAATTTTTTGAGGCACCAATGATCTGTGAGTGAATGAAAAGTAATTTGAAAGGAGAAGGGACTAGAAGTTACTTCATGTAGAAAAACAATCATCATCTAAGCATGCATAATGAAATAGAGTTTCTTGAAAACTAGAACCCCCAACTTTGGCAGTGCCAGATAGTGAGGGTACCATCTGCTTCATACTAACTGCATCTATATTATAGGAGTAACATATTAAATACTGGATAAGACTTTAAATTGACTTGGATAAACTAGGAATGAAAACATTGGAAGAGGCCCAGTAAGTGGTGAGAATGCAACTGAGGGCATATTAAGAGAAAAGATGAAAAAAAGAAAAAGATTTAGCTTGTGTAAAATTTAAGTTTAAACCTTTTCAAATATTTAGTAGAATAAATTATAAGGAATTGTTGGATTTCTTTTGAACTAGATTTGAGCTTAATGGAAGAAAAGATTTTTAGGTAATTAAAGTTGTCCTGAAATGAAATGAACTGCCTGGTGAGGCAGTGAATTACCCATCTCTGAAAGTGTGAAATAAGACACTACATAAACACTTATTTGGAATTTATACATCTGTTTGGAATGTTAACATAGATTACTTAATCTCACTTTCCATTCTGAGAGCCTATGATTCGATACTTGGCTATGTCTCTTCCAAGAACATTTTAACTTGATTACTGTAGCTTGAGCCAACACAATTTGGTGGATCTATCACCAACTCAATAGACTTGATTTTCTTTGTACTCAGACTCTTGAGTACTTTGTTATTTGTTGTATATTGTTTGAACTCCATTACAGTTGGAGTCAATACATTGTCTCCATTAAATTGGTAGCTTTTTTCCCAGCTCAGTTTCTTCTTCCACGGAGAGAGAGAGAGAAAAAAAAAACAGCTATCGACAAGAATGTGTACTGAGGGCCAGTCATTATTTCAAAGAATCATTTTTTATTCACTTAACCCTTAATTTTTTTCTACTTTCTCCTTTACTATTAACAGTTTGTGAAATCATAAAAATCACTGTATAAACCAAAGACTTGAAAGTTAGGACCACATAAAGCTGTTTCTGAAATGAGTTCACAATGTTGTTAGATTTTGAATTCATGGGAAGTGAGCACACATGCAAATACAATAAATCTCGATTTATTTAGGATAGAATATAGAACTGAATAAATATGAGGCTCTACAAAGCAAGAGCAGATGTAGCATATTTCAGTAGGCGTTTTATATACTTCTTATGTCCACAAGAGGCACACTGCTACTGCTGACTCTACACTACTAGGGTCTGAAAAAAAAGTCATAAACTAGTTAAATAATTGTTAAGTCTCTGTAATTTTTACTTTAGTTTAAACAATATTTCCAGGAAATGCACAATAGCAATCTATATATTTCTATTTAGATAAACATAATAATCATGAAAACATTAATGGGGCATGGCGACTGGATAAAGTAAAGCAAAGGAGGAGTACATACAGTATATTATTAAGAGATTCCGGACTACTTGAACACATGAAACACAAAGATGATTTATTTTTGGCCATTATTTTAACTTGATGCTTTCATGTTTTTTCATTTTTTTCTAAATTTCAATATCTTATTTGTTTTTATATGTGTTTTGTTATTTTCTGGTTTAAAGAGTGTTTTGTCATCTATTGAGCACATTATGGATTTCCAACTTGCTTTGGGCCCCATGATTGTATTGCACTGGCATGCATATCTTCCCACTCTTCAATTGCCTGCTCATTTAATTTATCTGCTGTTTATCTCTGTTTCAAATCATTAATAAAAATGACAAATTAAATGCAACTATCTCTCATATCTATGGAACCTTGCAGGAAAGCCTTCTGGCTGAATAAGCTTCTATTTAACATTGGACTTGAAGCCTGTGGGCCATTTTTCAATCCAAGAAACAGTGCTTCAAATATAATCCAGGTTAAATTCATGGTTTCCAATTATCTAATAGAATTCAAACATTGATGGATATTTTTACTCATTGATCTGTACCAAATTGCATCTTCATCATAAATGCATTATATGCATTTGATCCAAGAATCAAATATACTTCATTTTTGTTTTAGTTGTAGGTCTAGTGATTGATATTAAATATTACAGATGATAATGAGAATCAGATGTTATTTCTGCAGCTTTAAAATAGGTACCCCAATAGACTTTCCATGCTATCTTTTTATTGCTTTTCAAATTAGAGATATTCCACAGCAAATAACAGTGGCTTGAGAAATGTATCAGTCACTGCCTTTTAAGATACTCAGTCACCTCTCCCTTGTGCAGCTCCCTGAACATTTATCTGAAATTTATCAATATATTTGGTTAGAGGGTCTTAATTATAGAATGTCTAATATTTATAGGAAGGCAAGTTTCTTTTGGAAAAAAAAACAGTCATTTTGAGATATCTCTTTGTAAAAGTATTACTTTTCTTTGACAAATCAAAATGAGAATCTTCCATGATAGATTATTTTTCTAACATTCTTTAAAAAATCCTTCTATGATTCAAAGATTTGCTTAGCAAATTAACTTTTATAGATATTTTTGTATTATCAGTTAGACACAATTAAAATTTACTTGGGGATGGTATTCTTTCATTACTGCCTTTTATTATAATATCAAAATTCAGAAGACCATATAACTTATAGAATTCTGTAATGTTTCAAGATGCCCAGAAGTGCCAAAAGAGATTAATAAATTTAATATCATTTGTTCATAACTTAGGCCTAAACTGGATGTTAAAAAGGAAACTTGTTTGAATTATATGAAATATTGGGATAAATTAACATGAAAGTTGAGAAAAGATGCATACAATAACAGTAAATCATGTTATTAATATATAGTCTTAGATAAATCCTGGACAGAAAATAAGACCTTGCTGTCTGTGATTATTTTTAAATGATTTTGGATTGAGAAGATGGCAGCAAGGTAGGTGGGAGTGGAGCCCAGTTCTTCCAGTGCCCAGCTGGAACACCTAGCTGATCTGAGGAACAAAGTGAACAGCCAGTGGAATTCCAGCTTATATGAAATTTTATTGAAGAGAGAGAGCTGGTTCTTCTGGAAGATGCGTGTAAAGAATTACAGTTCAACAAATCTATTAGTATATAATCAGTTTAGTAGTGGCCCGTTCCCATGGAAGAGAACAGGACTGTGTGGAATAGGGGGTAAAAGACAAAGTTTCAGAGCAAAGCAGGGTGACCTAAGCAAGAGTGGCTGAAGACCAGGGTGGCAAACCCCTGTGCAGCCTGAGGCCAGGTGGCCAGAGGCCCACTGGCCCGAGAGCCAAGAGCATCAAAAGTGCCCTGAGCCCCCAAGAGAGCATTCTTTGTTCTGAGGACTTACATAGTTTGTGGGATAGGATAAAAATGTTACGTATTGATTAACGGGTAAATGTGGTGCCACTTTTCTGTTGGGGACCGCCCTGCCTGGTCTCAGGAAGCTGTGACCCCCTGTGACTTAGGCTGAGTGAGAGACCTCTGGACCAGAAGCCACTAAGAAGACAAAACTTATTCCCCTAGCATGAACACTACCTGTTTGGTGCTTGGCCTTTAATGCTTGATCAGTTAACCAATGATGGGTAACAATTCTCTAGGATAGAGAATGGACCTAAGACAGGTGCTGATCATGTAAAGGCCTTTGGAATGAGACTCACGAGGCTGTGGAAATGAAGGGGCTGTGGAAAGGAAGGGGTGATCGACATCAACCCCTGCCCCCTCTAAGCCTGAGTCTTTGTACTTAGATGTGAGAAATCCAAGTCTCCTGGCTGCCTCTGTCTCCTGCCCTTCTCAGAGCTAAGCAAATAGCCAAAGGGGCAGCTCAGATCAGAGACAGCGGACCCTCCCCTCGGGGTAATCAGGCCTGGGACATAGAATATGCAATCTCTCTTCCTGTGAGATCTGTTTGCTGGAGGATGTTATTAACTTAGAATTTAAAGGCACAGACAGGAAACCCAAACTAGCCCTTTAAGCCATGTAGTCCTTTCATATGATAAAACTCCAATCTCTGCCCGGAATCACAACAGGGATTCTGTTAGCATCTTTGTAAGTTACCTGTTCCCTTTGATCCTTTCTGCCAGACTGTGAATCCACAAACTGAGTCGGCTTTCTCAATAAAAATCTGCCTGGGAATGGACACAGCACACTCTCCACTAAAGGGGGTGGCCATGTTCTCTATATCCCCACAGAATCGTGGAAGAATTCTGTGTATGAACATCCGCAGCCAAGATGAATACTGAGGGATGGCCGGTGCGGTAATTCTTCACAGCTTTCCTGGGGGAATGTGACTACCCAAACTTAGGTATATTTGGGGGTCTGTTAGCCCAAATCCTTATCTTTCTCCAGACTCCATTTGTTCATCTTGCTGTAAAACAAATATGTGACAGGAGGCAGTTAATTAAAATTGGGGCACTTTCCAAACTTATTTATGGGCTCTTTCTGTAAGCATTGGAGACACCCTCATAAAACAGAGAGTAACCACAGCTAGACTATTAACCAAAGTTGTTTTATGGGCTTCTTCTTTGGGCAGTGAGGACCCTCTCCTGCGTTCCTGATCTTGGGATGAAAGCACAGTTTCAAGGCTTTCTTTCCCAGATAGTGGAAATGCTACACAGAATTTCAAGGACTTCCCTTCTTTCTTGCTAACTTAGTGTTTCTTGTGATATTGGAACACCTGGGAAATTATTAGACCTGGCTCAGGACTGCTGAGTTAGCATATGAGACATGCCTCCTTCCTCCTCCCTGCCTCAGTTTACTATTTAATCTACCTAATTAGTAAAAGGCATTTCCTGGCAATCAGGCTGCTAGATGCTGGCCAGTAACAGTATTGCAGTCTCAGAGTTCTTCCTATGCTGTCTCCTGCCTCAATTTAGAGACCAAAAACTGCAGAGGACATTGAAAAACATAAAGTGAGGATGTTGCACTGGGACATTAAGGTCCTTGGGGTCTGCACAGGGACCAAGGCTGTTGTGGACCCTGGCCCAGAGCCTGCCACAGGATACAGGGAGGGGAGTTAGAGCATCAGCTCCCTCCCCTACCACAGCAGGGAGAGCAGCCTGGCACCAGGAGGAACCTGGATGCTGGAAGTTGCTGGGAGGAATAGAGATGAAGTGGGAGACACGCAGAGGTAGTACACATCCCCTGGGACTGTGGCCACTGGCACCAGAAAAACTGAGGTGCCAGGCAACATCTGGAGCAGAGAGGAGTTGATCAGTGTCAGACCCTGACTTCAGTAGTTTCTGGACTGGTTGGAAAGTTGGGCTGTGTAAGCAGCCATGTGCAGTTGCTTTGTATGGAACTCTTGAGCAGACGCTGGCTCACCCTGAGGGTGATTTGAGCTGTGCTTGCCAAGAGGCTGGTGGCTGAGTGGAACTGTGTGCCCCTCTTGTTTCATGCTGCATGCCCAGAGGCTGATTGGAACTATGTGCCCAAGACTGAATGGCTTAGTGGAACAGCGTGTCAGAAATTGACTCACACTGTGTGCAGCTGAGTGGCTGATATAAGCCTCGTAGCTCACAGAGGACGTGGGCCAAAGGCCAGGAAACTGTGAATATTGTGGCCTAGACATGATCCCCATCCTCTCAAAACCATAGGAAGGGAGAAAAGTTAAGCCCAACTTCCCTCTTCCTGTGGCATCTAGGAAGACCAGCAGAACTCACTGAACAGGTTTAAAGTCAGCAAGAGGCTTTTTTTTTTCTCTCCTCTATCTTTCTTTTCCTTTTTGTCTTCCCCTAAGTGAGACAATAAAACTTGGAGTTACAAAGGGTCCAGAGACAGATCAAAAGGGGGAGCACGAGGCTAACCACAAAAACTGAGAAACTGAAAGAAATGTCACTTTGCTATGCCATAGAGCTGGCATTTTATTGTGTGTGTATACTATTATTTTTTGTCATTATTTTTATCACTTTTATTTTATTAGTATTTTTTATTTCTCTTCCTTATGATTAGTTTTACTTGTTTTATTTCTGTTTAATTGTAGTGTTTGATTGATTTTCGTTATTCTCTCTTTATTGTACTTTAACTTTCCTTTTTTTCACTTCACCCATGTTCCAAACACACACAACTGTCTTTTTAATATATTTTATTGACTATGCTATTACAGTTGCCCCATTTTCCCCCTTCACTCCCCTCCACCCTGCACACCCCCCTTTAGTTCATGTCCATGTGCCCTACTTATAAGTTCTTTAGCTTCTACATTTCCCATACTATTCTTGCCCTCCCCCTGTCTATTTTCTACCTACCATATATGCTACTTATTCTCTGTACCTTTCCCCCCTCTCTCCTCCTCCCAATCCCCTGTTGCTAACCCTCCATGTGATCTCCATTTCTGTGGTTCTGTTCATGTTCTAGTTTGCTTAGTTAGCTTTTGTTTTTGTCTTAGGTGTGTTTGTTAATAATTGTGAGTTTGCTGTCGTTTTACTATACATGTTTTTGATCTTCTTTTTCCTAAATAAGTCCCTTTAACATTTCATAAAATAAGGACTTGGTGATGATGAACTCCTTTAACTTGACCTTATCAGGGAAGCACTTTATCTGCCCTTCCATTCTACATGAAAGCTTTGCTGGATAGAGCAATCTGGGATGTAGGTCCTTACATTTCATGACTTGGAATACTTCTTTCCAGCCCCTTCTTACCTGCAAGGTCTCTTCTGAGAAATCAGCTGACAGTCTGATGGGAACTCCTTTGTAGGTTACTGTCTCCTTATCTCTTGCTGCTTCTAGGATTCTCTCCTTCATTTTTACCTTGGCTAATGTAATTATGTGCCTTGGTGTGTTCCTCCTTGGGTCCAACTTCTTTGGGACTCTCTGAGCTTCCTGGAGTTCCTGGAAGTCTACTTCCTTTGCCAGATTGGAGAAATTCTACTTTATTATTTGTTCAAATAACTTTTCCAATAGTTGCTCTTCCTCTTCCTCTTCCTCTTCTGGTACCTCTATAATTCTGGTGTTGGAATGTTTAAAGACATCCCAGAGGTTCCTAAGCCTCTCTTCATTTTTTTGAATTCTTATTTCTTCAATCTTTTCTGTTTGATTGTTTCTTCCTTCTGGTCCACTCCACTGATTTGAGTCCCAATTTCTTTCCCATAACTATTGGTTCCCTGTACATTTTCCTTTATTTTACTTAGCATAGCCTTCATGTTTTCATCTAATTTGCAATCAAATTCAGCCAATTCTGTGAGTATCCTGATTACCAGTGCTTTGGACTGTGCATCTAATAAGTTGACTATCTCTTCATCAGTTAGTTGTATTTGTTCTGAGGCTTTGATCTGTTCTTTCATTTGGGCCATTTTTTTTTTTTTGCCTTCATGTGCCTGTTATGTATGAGAGGTAGAGCCTTAGGTGTTCACCAGGGCAGTTCAAACCAGTTGCTGGGTTGCAACACTGTACATGGGTCAGGGACCCGAGAGGGAACAATGGCATGTGTTCCTCTGTCTGCTGGATTTCAGTCCCTTCCACTGCTTCCCCCAAGCAAACTAGGCCCTTTTGGTGCTGATTTCCATGTGGGTGCACTTGTGTACATTCTAGGACCCTGTGGGTCTCTCCAATAAACTCTCCTGTGAGGTTGGGAGTCTCTCCTGGCACCTCAATTCCCACAGATGTTTTCAATGGGTGTTTTGAGGCTTTATTTCCCCATGCTGGGGCCCTGGGTTGTGAGGTCTGTCTCATTCCCCAGTTTCACCTGGATTATCTTCGCATGAATGTGAGACCACCAGGTCAGCCAGCCGACTTGCACACTGCCGCCCTCCACAATTCATCGTCTTGCTGGATCTGCCCACTACTACCCTGTGCCCAGGGTCTGCCAGCCACCACCTGTGTGCACAGGGTCCGCCCACTGCCATATTGTGCACCTGGAGTCCATCATCTGCTGCCTTGTGCATCCGGGGTCTGCCAGCCACTGCTTTTTTTGCTGTAACCCCTCTCTGCCCAGCCACCCGACTCAACCCTTCCTACCAGTCTGGATGAATGTGTCTATTTTAACTCCTTGATTGTTGGACTTCCATACAGTTCAATTTTCTGTCAGTACTGTTTTTTATTTTGTCTCTAAATTTTTGCTTTCCTTATTTTGGTTGTGCAAGGAGGCACAGTGTGTTTACCTATGCCTCTATCTTGGCCAGTCCAATAATACAAAACTCTTGATCAAGTACTTTCTATTCTGATTATCCAAATCATGTATTTCTTGTCATATTATTGTCGTGCCAGTACTATTGTAAATAATTGTTGTTCCATACAACTTTACATACTACATAGCAACCTTCCCTGATCTTAACCCATGTCACTTTAACCCTGAGCATTATTATAGTTGTGGTTAACTCTATTCTCTCTCACACTACACCTATTTCTATCCTTTACTCTCAGTACATCTCATCATCTAACCTTGCACAAGTACTCTGTTTTCTGGATTCAGCTCACAATCCTCCTCCCTTCTAACAAGAGTCTTATCTATCTTTCACCTTTTATAAAAAGTGGCTAGTTGGGTGAAATATCACAGTTAATGCTATACTTATCCAAAAGGACCTCCTATTTCCACTTGCAGGTACTTTAAATGCCATAAAATACTTTCATGCTGTCTTAATCCATATTGCCTACCCCCTGCCACTGATCACATATAAGAGTAGGTGGGAGCTGCGAACATCAGTATACCCATTGGAGGGGAGAGCCCAACAATAAAAGAACCATCAAGAGGTAACGACTCATGTACAACAAGAGAGCCCACACAAACAGAAGACAGGGCAAACTTAGAGCATCCAGACAAGGAAATCAAAGAGACCACATTACTGAAACCCCTAGAATTCCTACCATAGAAGTTCACCCTGCAAACACAACTAGCGAAGTGAAACACCAGGAAGTGTGGAAACAAACAAAAAGAGTCACCTAAAATGGAGAGATAAAAAAAGAACATACAATCAAAGGAATGGAAGACTCCTCACTGAAAGAGCTATATAAAATGGAGATAACCAAACTATTGTTACAGAACAGACCCGGGGCAGGATGAATGATACACTATTAGCAAATGGACCCTCCTTTGAGCTCTGGGGTGATCCCCTCCACCTATTAGATTCACCTTGCCAGCCACTGGGGAGAGATGTCTCTCAAGACCAGAGATTGGTGAAGAGGAAAGGAGTTATTTATTTAAAAGTTAAACAGACTTAGAGTAATGACTTAATGTCTTCATTAAACTACTAAATTTCTTTAGAATACCCACAGATGCACACAGTCCTTCCTGCTCCCTCTGCCCAATCTGGGATACTATATCTCAGGAAAAGAAGTAGAAGTCCATGATTTAGGCTCCTGGCACCATCAACTGTGTCACCGCCATGATCTCCAGTTAATCCAAAGCCATGTGGTACCTTCTCATGTCCCACCAGCAAGAGTCCTTTTGCCCCTTTTATTCCTGGCAAAGTGTCTCCTACTTCCTAAGCTGAGTGGCAAAAAGGAGCAACCCAAGCCCACATGGTTCTGACTCTTGCCCAACCGTAGGGCACCCACTCTGCCAAAGCCTGGTGCCCCACCCCCGGTATGGCTGCTGCGTCTGGGTTTACATCCCAGTGCCAATCTTCCTCTGCAGCCTCATTTCTGACTCCTTCCACAGTCAGTTACACCTGCCAGCATTCCTCTATTCTTCCACCTTTACAAGGCTGCTATAATAAGCCTGGACTGGCACGGAGTCAATCACCTCCAAGCTCTCATACAGGCACTGTAACCAGGGGGAGTTGCCTCCCAGTTATATCCTGCATGGAAGTCACTCCTTTCCCCCTGGCTCAAAGCATTGCCACAGTTATTTAACATATCTATGAAACCAGTTAAAGCTTATAGATATGTTAAATGATCATGCCAGAGGTTAGCTGCAATGCTGTTGCTATACAAAACAGCTCTCAATGGCCCTGCTCCATGTGCCCCATCCCCCAGCTCAGTCTGATATATTCTAATATATCCTGGAAACCTTGAGTTCTGGACCTCATTACAAATCCTTATTTGGCCCTCCCTCTTGGTGCACCCTGTTATACTATCTGATATAGAATTCTAAATAATGGTTATGTGGATGCTCAAGGAACTCACAGACAATTACAAGGAAATGAGTGAGAACTATATTAGCATGAAAAAGGAAATTGAAACTATAAAAAAACAGGAAGAAATGAACAAAAAATCTCAGAAAAAAAAACACTAGAAGGGATTACAAGCAGGTTGGATGAAGCACAGGGTCAAATCTGTGAGGTGGAGGACAAGGTAGAAAAAAAAAACCCAGATAGAGCAAGAAAAGGAAAAAAGACTCAGAAGGAATGAACAGGTTGTAAGGGAGTGCAACACAACATGAAGCGTACTAATATCCATACAAAAGGGATACCAGAAGGAGAAGAAGAGCAAGGGATAGAAAACCTATTTGAAAAAGTAATGGTGGAAAACACTGAAATTGAGAACAGGCTGACAGTGACCAGAAGGGAGAGAGGAGGGGATTATAGGGGGAAACACAGAGCATCCCAATCAACAGGTACACAAAGAGGCTCACTTCAAGACATATCATAATTAAAATGGCAAAATTCTAAGAGAAAGACAAAATCTTAAACATGGCAAGGGAGAAACAGGTAATAACATACAAAAGAACCCCAAGAAGGCTAGCAGCTGACTTCTCAATGGAAATGCTACATGCCAGAAGAGAATGGCAAGAAATATTCCAAGTAGTGAGAACCAGAGGCCTGCAACCAAGACTGCTTTATCCAGCAAGGCTCTCAATTAAAATGGAAAGCCAAATAAGGAGATTCCCAGGAAAAACAAGTCTAAAAGAATACACCTCCACAAAACCAGCTCTGGAAGAAATGATAACGGGACTGTTTTAAAAAAAGGAAGGAAAAGAGTAAGAGAGAGAACACAGGTATGAAAAAATGGCAATGAATAGTACCTAATAATAACCTTAAATGAAAATGGATTAAATGCTTTAATAAAAAGACATAGAATAGCTGAATGGATAAGAAAGCAGGTTTATCAGGAAAAAAGGAGAAAGGACTCCCAAAAAACACAATCAGAAATGAAAGAGGAAAGATTACACCTGATACCACAGAAATACAAGGGATTGTGAGAAATTACTATGAAAAACTATATGCCAAGAAATTTGAAAACCTAGGTGAAATGGAAAAATTCCTAGAAAAATATAATTTTCCAAAAATTAGTGAAGAAAAATCAGAAAGCCTGAATAGACCAATAACAGCTGATGAAATTTAAGCATTATTTAAAAAAAAAAAAAAAAAACTCCCCACACACAAAAGCCCTGGACCAGAAGGTTTCACAGGAGAATTTTTTTTAAAACATTTTTTTAAGATTTTATTTATTTATTTTTAGAGAGGGAAGGGAGAGGGGCAGAGAGAGAGAGAAACATCAATGTGCGGTTGCTGGGGGACATGGCCTGCAACCTAGGCATGTTCCCTGACTGGGAATTGAACCTGCGATGCCTGGTTCACAGCCCGAGCTCAATCCACTGAGCTACGCCAGCCAGGGCTCACAGGAGAATTTTACAAAGCATTTAAGGAAGAGCTAACCCCTATCCTTCAAAGACTATTCAAAAATGTCCAAGAAGAAGGAAGACACCCAAACTCTTTTAATGAAGCCAACATCATCCTAATCCCAAAACCAGATAAAGACACAACAAATAAAGAAACTTTAGGCCAATATCTCTGATAAACATAGATGCTAAAATCCTCAACAAAAAATTTCCAAACCACATCCAGCAATACATTAAAAAGATCATACACCATGACCAAGTGTGATTCATCCCAAAGGATTTAAGGGTGGTATAATATTCACAAATCAATAAACATAATACATCACATAAAAGAAAAAACAAAAATCACATGATCATATCAATACATGAGGAAAAAACATTTGATAAGGTACAACACCCATTTGTGATAAAAATGCTCAGCAAAGAGGGAATAGAGGGAGCATTCCTCAAACAATAAAGGCCATATATGACATACCTACAACTAACATCATACTCAATGGACAAAAACTAAAAACTTTGTCACTAAGTTCAAGAATAAGACAAGGTTGTCCACTGTCACCGCTTTTATTCAATATAGTATTGGAAGTCACAATCACAGAAATAAGACAAGAAAAGGAAATGAAAAGCATCCAAATTCAAAAAGAAGAAACAAAACTGTCATTGTTTGCAGATGACATGATAGTGTATGTGGAAAATCCTATAGACTCTGCAAAAGAACTGCTTGACCAACTTGGCAAACTAGTGGGATACAAAGTCAATATTCAGAAATCAAAGGTATTTTTGTATCTTAACAATGAAATATCAGAAACAGAAACCAGGATAAAAAAAATCCCATTTGATATAGCCACAAGAAAAATAAAATACCTAGAAATAAACCCAACCAAGGAGGTAAAAGACCTGTATTCAGAAGACTACACAACACTGAAGAAAGAAATTAAGGAAGATACAAACAAATAGAAACATATACCATGTTCATGGATTGAAAGAACTAACATCATCAAAATGTCCACACTACTTAAAGCAATTATTAGATTCAGGGCAATACCTATTAAAGTACCAATGGCATACTTCACAAATAAATAACAAACACTTCAAAAATTTATATGGAACCATAAATTACCCTGAATAGCTTCAGCAATTTTGAGAAAAAAAGAGAAAAGTAGGAGGAATCACAATACCTGATGCAAAACTGTATTACAAGGCCATTGTAATCAAAACAGGCTGGTAATGGCATAAGAACAGACACATGGACGAATGGAACAAAATAGAGAGCCCAGAAATAAACCCAAGTCTCTACAGTCAATTAATATTTGACAAAGGGGACAGCAGCCCCTTTGTAAAATATTTGTAAAATGGAGGAAAAATAGCCTCTTCAACAAATGGTGTTGGGAGAACTAGACAGCTACATGCAAAAAAAAATGAAACTTGATCACCAACTTCCAGCATGCACAAAAATAAACTTAACATACATAAAAGACTTAAATATAAGTTCTGACACCATGAAAGTCCCAAAGGAGAACATAGGTAGGAAAATCTCAGATATTCCATGGAGCAATATTTTCACTGATATGTCCTCTAGAGCAAGGGACATAAAGGAAAGAATAAACAAATGAGACCTCATCAAAATAAAAAGCTTCTGCATGGCTGAAGAAAACAGCATTAAAATAAAAGAGAACCAACTATATGGGAAAACATATTTGCCAATGATACCTCAGACAGGATTTGGTCTCCAAAATATATATGGAACTTACATGACTCCAGTCTAAGAAGACAAGCAACCCAATTAAAAAATTGGCAAAGGAGTTGAACAGACACTTCTCCAAGGAGGACATAAAGAGGTCAAGAGACATATGAAAAGATGCTCAGCATGGCTAGTCATTACAGAAATGCAAATTAAAACCACAATGAGATGCCACTTCACACCTTTGAGAATGGCCATCATAAACAAAGCAACATACGGACATTGGAGAGTTTGTTGAGAAAAGAGAACCCTAGTACACTGTTGGTGGCATTATAGACTGGTGCAACCACTATGGAAAACAGTATGGAATTTCCTCAGAACTAAAAATGAAAGTGCCTTTGATCCATCAATTCCACTGCTAAGAATAGTATTATATTGTAAGAACCCTGAAACACCAATCCAAAAGAACCTATGCACCCCAATGTTCATAGCAGCACAATTTACAATAGCCAAGTGCTGGAAGCAACCTAAGTGTCCATCAGTAAATGAATGGATCCAAAAACTGTAGTACATTTACACAATGGACTTCTATGCAGCAGAAAAAAAAAAAGGAGCTCCTACCCTTTGGGACAGCATGGGTGTTACTGGAAAGCATTATGCTAAGTGAAATAAGTCAGGCAGTGAAAGACCAGTACCATATGCTCTCACTTTTAACTGGAATCTAATCCACAGAATGAACAAGCAAGCAAAGTATAATCAGAGACATTAAAATTGAGAACAGTCTGTTAGTGACCAGAGAGAAGAGGGGAGAGAATAATGGGTGAAAAAGCTTAAGGATTTATAGGAACAATTATAAAGGACACATGGACAATAACAAGTGTGGGAGGAAACAGGGGAAGGAGGTAGGGAGGGCTGGGGTGGTGGAGAGGGATGGGGGCAAATGCAGAAAACTATACTTGAAAAACAATAAAAAATGATATAAAATGATTCTGTGATTATGTGGTCTAATCATATCAATTTGTGTCTGACATTCTTATTCTCATAAAACATTAAAACAATGTACCTTCATAAAACATACCTTGTAAAAAATATGTCTTATTTTCTACATGGAAATTAGTAAATTATCCAATTTAGTCTAAAATCGTTAATAACTTTCATATCACTTAAAACCTGCATTGAGAATGGTGTTATTCTGGACATGTAAGAATTCCATGTAACCAGTTTTTTTAAATGATAATAATTTGGTTTCTTACAAATTCTTATGCTTATATTTCTCTTCAATATTATGTAATATTGAGTAGTGCTTTAATAGTAGGAATATTTATACACTAAGCCAATTTGAAAAGTTAAGATGAAAATGGGCTATGTATATCTAAAGAAATTGTAGTGAACTACAATGTAAAAACATTCATGCTTAAATTATTCATTTTATTTTCTGGTACTTTTAAGAGACTATCTATTTGATAATATGTATCTTCTGTATTAGTGGAAAATGGGATCAGTTAAGTTAATTGAATTTATATTGTAGATAGCCTTTGCAGTGAGGATGAGAAGTGGAGATTGTTTTACAAGGAAATAGGGAAACCTGGATGACTTTTGATAAGACATTCAAGGATTAAAAAAAAAGAGGTCAGAACAATAAGTAAGTTTGAGAAAATTTGAGTATGATGCTTAACAACCTGATTTCTTTTTATTTTTTACTTTTTGGTTAGGATTGGTGATCCCATTCAGACTTTGGTGAAATACAAATGAAAGCTAATTATCAGGACTTCATCAGATTTCTGATGGCCAAAACAACAGATAAAATAGCAGCAACATGCACAAGGGATAATGGCACCACAAACTTATAAAAATTGACTATAAAAAAATAGTAGTTCAAAGAGTATTTTGAATTTCCACCTAAACAAGTTAAAAAATCATCATCAGGAGTAAACAGACTCAGAAGAAGTGTTAATTTAGGTTTTAACAAAAATTTTGGTTTCATCTATGTGTAAATTATTATAATGAGAAGGTATGCAATTATATGAAAGCAATTGTTATAGAGAATAATAGCCAGCGTGAATTGTTTATATTATAGGCACTGTCTTAAAGTCTTTATTTGTATTAATTCATTTAATCTCTCCATTAGCTTTAGGAGACACATAATATTACTATGCCCATTTAATAGATGACAAAACAATTTCCCCAAATGATATAGCTTGGAATTTGAACCCAGAAAGTCTAACTCATGAGCCTATTCATTTTATCATGGAATTACAGACACTGGCCTCGTATTTTAATAGGAAAACATATCTAGAAAAAGAGTGAAAGCCAAGACTCTGGTTAAGTAACTGTGGTGACTGCGTCCTAAATTTAAGGAAGTATTCGCAGGATCCTGATAGCAAGAGTCCTTAAGAGTCTTGCTCCCAAGGAGTTTTGGTCCTGAGACAGAAGCTTAATGACAATTAGTATGAACTTATGCTCAATCAGATGGAAAGTATAAGACTGAAAAGAGAGATCTGGGAAGAAAATGTTGGGATCAATACAGGGCAAGAAGAGGAGCCAGAGCGCAAGAGAACTAGAATTCTAAAAGAATCAGAGAGAAAGTCTGGAATATTGAAGTGTTTTAGCACTTGAATAGAAAAAAAAAAAAATCCAGAAGGAATGATTGGTTTGAGTAACAAATTACCTCAAAACTTAGTGATAGAAAGCATTATTATGTTTATAGAACCCACAAGTGAGAAATTTAGAAAGGGCACAATGTGGATAAATTATCTCTGCTTTACAATGTCTGGGGACTCAAATGGGTAAAAGCAAAGGCTAAAGGAATTCAACAGCTGTCAAGGGGAATTGCTTGAGTCTTCTATTCACATGAGTCTGCTGACTGAACTTGGTTGTCACCTGGGATTTTAACAGGAAGAGCATAGACAGCCTTACCCTGTTGCCTGGCTTCTTCACAGCATGGTGGCTGAGTTCAAAGCACAAGTATAGCAATAGAAAGAGCCAAAAAGAAGCTACATTATTTTTACTGTCAAGATTTGGAAGTCACGTAGTATGGTTTCTGTTATATTGTGCTGGTCAAAGTAATCAGAGGCCTGCCTAAAGGGAGGGGAAATAAACTGCCTCTTGATGGGTATTGACAAAGTTCTCAAAGAGCTTGGAGGACTAGAAATATTGCTGTGGCTATTTTTGGAAAATGTAATATGCCACAAATGATGGCATGAGACATGTTTAAAAGAATGGTAGGGTGGGTGATGGTTAGGATGGGTAATTTGGCATTGTATTTGAATTGATTTTTCTCAGGATTATGATGTATATACAGCTCATACTTAAGAAGATTTATGAAAAAGTAATGCACACCAGTCACTCACTTGAGAATTTGGGTAGTTAGAGAAATAAACAAAGAGAATATTAGTTTGGAAGAGCGAGATCAAGTGAGATGTTTCTGAAACATCATCAAATAGTCCTCAAATAATTTAGATTAAAAAAAATACTTGGTGATATAAATGTTAGAGAAAAGAGGTAATGATTTTTTTTTGGGGGGGAACAGACTTTTGTTCACTTATAATATAGTGCACTATGTTTCACATGTGATCTCATTTAATCCCTAGAACAGAGCAAATACATATTGTAAAGCTCATTCTTTTGTATAGAAAATGGAAACCATCCAGGTGTGACAATTTTACTAGTTTGTAAACTAAGAAACAGCGTTCAGTCTAACATTGGCATGACTCCAACATTTGTGTTCTCTTCAATAGATATGAGATGCCTAAAGATAACATCAGTCAGGATGCAATTTCTTCTTTAAATTATTTGTAATAATGTTTGTGGTCCAGCATGTCTGCTTTTTGTGTCTCTAAAGATACTGGACTAGATAATGTCTTCTATTATTTTCCTGCTTTGATTAGCAAGTCACAAGATAAATTGAAAGTAAATAGCAAACAGGTGATTCTTCTCATGAATATTCAGAATGGAGTGAGACAGCTAGCATGCTTTTATTTTATTTTTTCTTATTTTATTAAATTCAGTAAAGTAATACTTGTTAATATGGTCACTTAGGTTTCAGGTGTACTTTTCTATGATGCATGATCTGTATATTGCATTGTTTGCCCATGCATTGATGTGTCTTGTATCTTCTTCGATAAATGTCTAGCTACCCCACCCTACAAGGTAGAGTCTAATTGGTGTAACAGAAAGCCTAGTAGAACTGGTCCAAGTACTCTCCCACATGCTGACCATGGCTCAAATCTCACCAAATGCAGACTATGCCACACAGGCTGATTCTGCTCACTAGATAGGTCACCAAAATTAATAGTATTTTTAAAGAAAGAAGGTAGAATTAGGATTTTATGGATTCTAATTCAAATCAGAGTGTTTTTCTACTGATATTCATGATATCTAACCTCTCAGAAATGAAATGTCCATGCCTGTTAAATGATGAAAGTAATGTTAATCATTTAGGTTTTCACAACTTTAGCATCCCCAACTCGGGACCAGGTAGATACTTATCAGCTGTTGGTATTTTTCTATAACTTCACTAATTGAAATATTCTTAATCTCCTCTCCATCTATGAGAAATTCATATATTGCATAAAGACTATCTTAAGTTTCTTTTTCAAGATTAAATATGTCAAAGAAAGGTGTCCTATTTATCCATACATCTTTTACCATGTTCATTCCTTAGTGGTCACGTGATAGTTATTCAGTATATTTAACATGGAGAGGGAATCATTTACATGGTGTGCTCTAGTTTGCTTCACATTCTTCTGAATGGTGTACAACTACCATTCATTGAGCATTCATAGTACACATCCTTCCAGAGCTCAGTACCAGGGATAAGATTGCTTTGGTTCAAATGTTGGCTCTACTTCTTGGCAACAAAGTTGCCTTGGGAAAGTAAATTATTTAAACTCTCTCTTTGACAGTTGGACTCCCTACAAAAATAGGAATAATAACAATAGTTCTTAATTCTGAGAGATTAATTTATGAAAGATGCTTTGAACCAAGTCTGGTACATGATAATAACTAAATAAAGATTGAATATTATAATCCATTGGATGTACAGGTAGGCTTATAAATTCCCATCAAGTAATTAACATTCTTGCAGGTATAGTTTGTTATTGAGGGAATTTTCTGATATATATGTATATATGAGATCTGTCCAGAAGATATCCAGCCATGTACTATGAAAAAATAGAGACATTTATTGAAGAAGATACAAGATACAAGAAACATTGTATGTAGAACAATGACACCTCATTGTACATAGGACAATTACACCTATGTCCTACTTTGAAGGGCATAGTCCCTTTTAAAGTAGGCACCTTGGGACTTTACTCAATTCTCCCGATTGCCATCCACTGCCCTGTTGTATTTTCCTGAATCTTATCAGTGGTCTGAAATATCTTCCCTTTCAAGGTGATTTGAATTTTGAGAAGATCCAGAAGTCATAGGGCACCAAATATGGGCTGTAGAGGGGCTGAATCACCATGGGTGATTTGATGTTTTACCAAGAAGCTCTGCATAAGACATGATGCATGAGCAGGTGCATTGTCTTGATGAAGCTGCCAATCACCAGTTGCCCATAGCTGCAGTCTTGAATCATCCAAATTGTTTCTATGGAGGAATGTTCAAGTTTAATGCAAAATTTGATGCAGATTTGTTGCTCTACTTGCTCATTTTGAATGCTACAGCCACGTAATATACATACTCATTCCACAGCATCTACCATTCCTACTGACTAGTACAGTAAAGTCATCATTATTCATGCATGCTCATTGCAGTCCATTTTCCTTGGCTGCCAGGTTACGTCAATGTTGTGTAAGCTGTTCTTGTTATACTAACAATGGCTGGACATTTTTCCAGGCAGGCCTCATATATTCACTCATTCATTTATTTTATTTTATTATCATTATTTTTAATCCTCACCTGAAGATATTTTAATTGATTTTAGAGAGAGAGGAAGGAAGAGAAAGAGAGAGATCAATGTGAAAGATAAACATCAACTCTTTGCTTCCCATATACACCCAGATCAGGGATCTATTCCTCAAATTAGGTACGTGCTGTGAGCAGGAATCATACCTGCAACCTTTTGTTGCATGGGATGACTCTCCAACCAACTGAGTCATCTGGTCAAGGCTCATTTAATTTTAAAGAGTATCTTACACTGCATTGATTATCACAAGAAAATTCACATGCACTTATAATTGCCAAGATTCAATCCCCCAAATACTCATCCATTTTGTAGATGTCTTTCCTACAGTAAGTGATACCCATTTGTTTAAAAATAAACACTAAGTTGATTGAATGCTATGGGAAAGTGGAAATGCTAACTATGTATTTTATGCATTGAAAAGTACTTTTGTAGGCACACAGTCTTTGTGTACATCCAATCTTAATACAAAAAATATTAATGTCTATGTAACACATATCTAAATTTTTGTTGCTGAAAGAAAAAATAAATTTCTGTCTTAATATATGTTTATATATTTCTTTACTATCTCTTCTTATAAAGACTTTTGGTTCCTGGCTTTTCCCTCTGGTAATTTAAATGCAATTATGCCACATCCTGTCATTCTGCTCAATTGATAGGTTGCACAGAAGGGAAATTATAAATGTTGCTATCCTGGCAGAAGCCCCCACTCCAATAAGTAATTGACTTCAAGCTGACAGATTCACAGCCTCACATCTCTCATATTTGGCTCCCCTTTACCTTGCCAGCAGTTATGTTTTAAAATTAAACCTTCACATATCCACTTCACAGTGAAGTCATGACTTTACCTGTCTTGGTAGTGCCTTTCAGCTATTATAGTGAACACCTGTCATTTTAGATAAAAATAATTTAAACCACTGTAGTTGTTGTTGTTTTTAATTTTTGTCCTCTCCTCCTTTCTAAATAAAGGTCAAATGACTTCCCAGTACCCAATACTGTGCTGCCCACACTCCACTATCAAGAAAGGCACAACCAGCTGTTTTATGTCCAATTTGCTTATCATGATGAGAAGTGTGAAAATCTTGGTCAGAGATCATTAATTTTATAGCTTGTGTTTCAAAAAATAGTTCCTGGGCTATTTACATCTCATCATATTAACACCGGAGAAAATGAGTGAGCTAAAGACATAAAACTTGAAAGCAAACCATGTGTACTGCCCCCCTTTAAATATAATTCATGGTCATAACAGATCTTTATGATTCATGATCAGATATTTTCAAGGGATGCAATTGATGTTTGCTGCAGTGACACTGAATGTCTTTGACTCTGTTGATTGCAAGATATTTAGCATCCTGTTGGATTTCTATATTCAAGGTGAAATTATTACAATCCATTCTGGCAGGAACAATTACTCCTTGAGTTAACTTGTGGAGTGTCATGGGTTGCAAAATTTTTCCAATTTAAGAAAACAAATTATGTTTTGAATTTATGAGAGAAGGAGCAAAAGGAATCCTGGAAATTATATAACATCATCTTATTGATTTTATTTTATTACTTTTAAATTTTTGCTTCACTGAGATATAATGGACAAAAGTGTGAAGTGTTTAATGTGTACATCATGGTAATTTGGTACATTTAATATACATATAGGTTGTAAAATAATTCCCCTTTTGAGCTACTTAACATTGGCTCATTTTACTTAGTATAATGTCCTGAAGGACCACCCATGCTGTTTCAAAAGGCAAAATTTCATTTTTTGTTACTCATGACTAAATAACATTTTGTTGTATATTTACACTGCATGTTTAATTAATTTATGTACTCTGGGTTTATTTCAATATTTTGGCCACTGTGAATAGTGGTGCAATAAACCTAAGAGTGAATATATCTCTTCAATATCCTGTTTTCATTTCTTTTTGACATATACCCAGACATGAGATTACTGGATCATATTGTAGTTCCATTTTTAATTTCTTGAGAAACTTCCATACTGTTTCCATAGTGGCTGTACCAGTTTACATTACCACAAAGATTGTATAAGTGCCCATTTAGTACAAATCCTTGTCAGCATTTATCAATTGTCTTTTTGATAACAGCTATCCTAACAGTTGTGAAGTGATATTTAGTTATGGTTTTAATTTGCATTTTTGTGTGGTTAGTGATATGAGCCTTTTTTACTGGTGGGCTATTTCTGAGTTAGTCTTAGAAATATTCTATTTAATTTGTCTCCTCACTTTTTAATCAGATAGGGTGTTTTATCGCTATTGAATTTTATGAGTCTATTATGTATTTTGGATATCAACCAATATCAGATAAATGATTTACAAAAATTTTGACACATTCCATAGTTGGCCATTTCATTTAGTGGAAAATGTGGTGGACTCTGGTTGTGGCTGAAAGGGAAAATAAATGCACAGGTGACAGCAGTCCTGTGAAGAAAAAGGGAATGGCGCAGCTACTCTCTCAAGGGGAGAGAGAACCTATGAGTGCCTCAGCCACTCCCTAAAGAGGAGAGCACCTGGACCCTTGCCTAGGCAGGCTTTTATTGTTTTTCTTGGGTCTTACATCAGAGAAATATTTATTATATAGAATATTGTTGTCTACATTTTAGGTACAAAGAAATGAAAATAACATGCAGAGGGGGGTGACGATGAGCTGACTAACTCTGTCCTTGGGTGAATTCACACAGGCTTTGGAAATTACCTTGAAGACAGACAATGCACATTTGCTGTTTTATACCAGGGTGATGGAGTTTTAGCTAGAGCAAGCCATAACAGTCTGTATGCATTTTCTAGACCTGATTCCCATGGGAAAACTCGTTTTGAAGGTCTGGCTCCTGCCCACCACTTCACTTCTGTAGGTTTTCCATACCGAGCTGAGTCACATTTGCCAGACAGAAACAAACAGGTCCCCTGCAGAAAGTTTCCTTCGTTTAGCAGAAAAATTTTAGTTTGATGTAGTACTACTTATATTTACTTTTAGAGCATTTGATTTTGGTGTCATATCCAAAAAAATTATTACCAAGACCAATCAATATCAAATAGTTGAATCCCTTATCTTCTGCTAAGAATTTTATGTTTCCATTCTTATATTTATGACTTTGATTTATTTTGAATTGATTTTTGTGTGTGGTGTAAGATAACCACTTAGTTTCATTTTTTGCATGTGTATTTCCATGTTGTCAACACTATTTATTAAAGAGATTATTCTTCCCCATTGTATATTCTTGAAAATGTTTTAATAAATTCATTGAATGGAAAGGCATATGTTTATTTATGGTCTCTCTGTTTTGTACCATTGATCTATATGCCTATTTTTAAACCAACACCATATTATTTGGTTACAGTAACTATAATAACATTTGAAATCAGGAAGTGTGAAGCCTTCAGCTATGTTCTTTTTCAACATTTGCTATGGCTCTACAGAATATTTTGTGGTTGTATACAAATTTTATATTTATTATTGTTATTATTATTTGCTTCCTGTGAAAAATATTACTGAGATTTTGATAGACTGCATTGATAGATCACTGTAGGTAGCATAAACACTTTAACCATGTTAATTCTTCCAATTATGAGTATGGGATATCTTTTCATTTATTCATGTTTTTTTTCTATTTTTTCATTATTGTTTTATAGTTTTTAGTGTATATACTTTTCACCTTGATGATTAAATTTATCCTGAGGCATTTTATTCTTTTTGATGCAATGGCAAATGGGATTATTTCTTTTAAATTTCTCTTTCCCATTTTTAATTATTAGTGTATGGAGAGAGAACTTATGTTGCATATTTATTTTTTTTTATCCTGAAACTTTACTTAATTCATTTATTAGTTTTAAAATGTTTTTTGAGGGGTGCAGTCTTTGGTGTTTTCTATATAAAATGTCAACTACAAGCAGAGGTTTTATTTTTTTGCTTTATAATTTGGATGTATTTATTTCTTTTTCTTGCTTACATGCTTTCTCTAATATGTTAAATAAAATGATAAGAGCGGACATGATTTTTTTTTCTGATATTTGAAGAAAATTTCCTACTTTTGACTATTGAGTATAATGTTAGCTGTGGGCTTTCCATATATTGTCTTTATTATGTGGAGGCATACTCCCTCTATTTTCACCTTGCTGAGGGTTTAATCATGAATGGTAGTTGAATTTCTTTTTAAAGATTTTATTTATTTATTATTTTAGAGAGAGGGGAAGAGAAGGAGAAAGAGAGGGAGAGAAACATGAATGTGTGGTTGTCTCTCACATACCCTGTACTGGGAACCTGGCCTGTAATCCAGGCATGTGCCCTGGCTGGGAATCAAACTGGTGACCCTTTAATTTGCAGGCCCATACTCAGTCTGCTGAGCTACACCAGCAAGGGTGGCAGTTGAATTTTTGATGTGCTTTTTCTGCATCTATTCAAATAATTATGATTTTTATCCCTTATTTTTTTGTGGTGCATCACATTGACTGATTTGCAGATGTTGATTCTTGCTTCACTGGAATAAATCCCTCATAATCATGATACATAATCCTTTGAATGTATGGTAACTTAATCTGCTAATTTTTTAGGATATTTGCATTTATATTCTTCAGAAATATTGACCTATAATTTTATTTTCTCACAGTGTTCTTATGTGGTTTTGGTATCAGGTTAATGATGACCTCAGACAAAAAGTTTAGAAGTACTCCCTCTTCTATTTTTTGAAAGAGTTTGGGAGGATTGGTATTAATTTAAAAGAAATGCTAGGCAAATAAGCAAGCAAAATATAACCAGAGACATTAAAATCAAGAACAAACTGAAAGTAACCAGAGAGGAGAGGGGAGAGGGATAATGTGTGAAAATAAGAAAGGACCATCAAGAAACATGTATAAAGGACATGTGGACAAAACCAAAGGGGGTAGGTTCGAGGGTGGGAGGCGGGGATGGGTGGGGCCAGGAGAGGTGGAGAGGGGAAATAGAGACAACTGTACTTGAACAACAATATAAATAAATAAATAAAAACAAAAGAAATGCTAGATAGAATTCACCAGTGAAACTGTAAGGTTCTGTAAATTCTTATTTGGAAGTTTTTTATCATTGATTCAATCTTATTTCTAGTAATTACTCTGTTCAGATTTTTTTATTTCTTTATTCAAACATGGTAGTAGTACATTTTGAGGTATTTATTCATGTTTTAAAATTGTCAATTTGTTGACACATAATTGTTTATAATAGGTTCTTAAAATCCATTCTACTTGTGTACTTGTAAGATATCTGTAAAGTCTCCTCTTTCATTTTTAATTTTATTTACATGATTCCCTTATTTTTCTTAGTTATGCTAGCTAAAGATTTGCCTATTTGTTTACTTAAAAATAAAAACTCTTAGTTTTCTTGATCTTCTACTATAGTCTATTTTGTCTGTTTTTCATTTATTTCCTCTGATCTCCTTTTTCCTTTTTATTTACTAATGTTTTACTTAATTATTTTCTTGTTTTTCAAGTTATTTTGAGGTATAAAGTTAATTTGGCTATTTTTGAGGTTTTTCTTTGTTCTTAAGGTAAGCCCTTACTGAGATAAACTTCCATTTCAAAACTGATTTTGCAGTATATATCTTTAGGTACATTGAATTTTTATTAACATTTACATAAGTTCTATTTTTTATTTTGATTTTTTCCCTTTTGACATAATCATTGACCCAATGTTTATTTAGGTATGAGTTGTTTAATTTCTGTGTATTTGTATATTTTCCAGTTTTCTTTCTGTAGTTGATTTTTAATTTCATAGAATTGTGGTAGAAAAGATGCTTGATATGAATTTAATCTTCTAAATTTATTAAGACTTTTGTAGTTTAACATATGATCTGTCCTGAACAATGTCCTCAGAAAGTCTCAGAATAACATGTGTTCTGTTGCTGTTGGACACAAATATTCTGTAAAGGTTGTCAATCGCAAGTAACATGTTTTTAAGGTTCATTGTTTTCCTTTTAATGTTTTGTTCAGATGATTTTTCCATTGTTAAAAGTGGATTTTTAAACTCTAGTAGTAGTATTTTATTTCTGTCATTTTCCCCTTCAGATCTGTTGGTATTTGCTTTATTTATGCATGTGATTTTATGTTGATTACATAAATATTTACAAATGTTATATTATCTTGTGAATTGACTCCTTTTTCATTTTATAAATAACCTTCTTTGTTTCTTTTAGTCTTCAACTTAAACTCTTTTATCTGTTATAAGTGTAGGTACTCCTGCTTTCTCTTGTTCTCATTTTTATGGAATAACTTTTCCCATCCCTTTACTTTCAGTATGTGTGTGTTTTTAAATATGATGTGAGTGCCTTATAGGCAGCATATTGTTATTTTTCAGCCATTCAGCTAATCTATGCTTTTTGATTGTCATTTAGTTCATTTACATAAAGTAATTATTGGTAGGTAAACTTATACCATTTTGGTATTTGTTTTCTAGCTGATTTGTAATTGCTTTGTTTATTCTACTTTTGCTCTTTTCCTTTGTGATTTTACTACTAAACCAAAAAGTAAGATTCACCTGCTTGTCACCACAAAAGCCAAACTCATGAGGCAGTTCCTGGTGACAAAAGAAAAAGCATTTATACAAATGCTGCACAACGTGGGAGAATAGTGGACTCCCCATCTCAAAGCTCATCACTTCTGCAAAACCAATACAAATCCAATCATCCTCTGCAAGACAAAAACAAAAGGTAGTGTTCAGAGTCCCTGCTTCACTTTAAAGTACCATCATTTGGAGCCGGAGGTGGCTGCTGAGGGGTCATCCAGGTAACTTAGCTTGTTCCCGGTTGCTGCTTGGTTCAGGCTCCCTCCTGGAGGCCAAGGGCCATGTCATTGGTAAGGTCACATGGCCCATAGAGAGAACAGGCAACTACACCTATGTGTGTCTAGGTCACAAGCAAGAGCCACTAGCAAAGGAGTGGTCTTTGTTTCCCTGTGACTACATTAGTTTTGGATGTGGGACAGACCAAGTGCTTTCCCAAAATGAACAATCTACTTCCTAAACTTCTGTGTTTTACCTGGGTCCATCTCCCAACCAATCCCTTCTTTCCCCAGGCAAGATTGATAGATTTTTTTGGTCTTGTACTTCCCCCGAGCCATTTTGATTTCTATTGCCTAGGTACCTGCCTTTCCCCAGTCCAATCCTTAGTCTGTTACCAGAGGGGCAAGAGGATGGATTTTTCACATGCTCCATGTAAGAACTTCCATCTGCCACCATCCCAGCTGTTGGGAGAGACTATCCAGGCTCCACTGCATCCCAGGGCTGCATAGCTTCCTTGCTTTGCGGACCTTGGGCTGTGTGGCATAAACTGCACCAAGTCTGAGCAGATGTTCTGGTACAGCTAAGCCCAACCACCTCTCCCACAGTCTGGAGAGTAGCACCCTGCTGCCCACATGTCCTTTAGGGTTTCCAATGCCTCTGGGCCAGGCAGTCACACAGATGAGCAGCCAGACCACAAGATGGTACTCTGCAGCAGTCAGCTGAGCCTTATCCTCCAAGATGGTTGGCTCTGAGCTCCGTGTGCAGAGGGATACTCCTTTCTCCCCACAGCTTGGCATAGTATGCTAAGCCTTGGAAGCCTCAGCTCCCTGAGAATGGGTGGCCATAGGTTCCAGGCTCATCCACAGGTAACAATTTGATGATTTTCTATAGTAGTATGCTTAGATTCTTTTATCTTTATCTTTTTTATATTTACTTTAGTTTTTACTTTGTCTTTAATTTGGGACAATTTAGTTATAATTTCTATTGGACAAATCTCTTTGGATTTGTATTACTAACAAACTCTCTTGGCTTTGTGGATCTGGCTGTCTCATTCTTTTCTCAAAACACAGAAATTTTCAGCCATTATGTTTTTGAATAAACACTCTTCCTCCTGTCTCAATCTTGATTCTCTTTCTGACCCCTTTCTCATTCATGGATCCCTATAATGAATATAGTTGTCATACTGATAGTGTTCTGCTCTACCCTTAAGCAACATTTACTCTTCTTTCATTTTTTTACAAACTTTTTTACCTTGATTGAATAAATACCACTGACCTGTTGAACTCCTTATTTGTTTTTTTTTCAGTTTATTTATTATATTCTTTAATTTTGTGACTTCTGTTTGGTACATATTTATATTATCTGTCATTGAATGCTCCCTTTGTTCATGCATTTGTCTCCTACTTTAGTGGCCATCTTTATGAACATTATTTTGAAGTTTTCATTAGGTAAATCACTTGTCTCTATTTCATTAAGAATTATTTTTGGACTATTTGTTTGTTTGTTTGTTTGTTGAGAGGAGGACATAATCTTTAAATTCTTCCTTTGCTGTGACTCTGTGGTCTTTCTGAACATTGGATAAAACACTCACCTTTTCTAATCTTAAGAGAGTGGTTTCTTGTAGGAGATGACCTTATCATTTACCTTGGCTTGGGCCCTTGGTGGTTTCTCATACCTGTGTGATTTTTCACATTGCCTTCCTTGTTTGTTGTTAGTGGCTTCCAGTAGCTGAGGGTGTGTCAAGACCTGTCAGTATCCCAAAGGGGATGACTTAGGTGGATATAGGAATACCTAAATCTAGCCTTATTGGAAGCCAGACACTCAGGCAGTATTCAAACATTTATTTTAAGGAATGACTGGATGTCAGTCATTTGTTTGATTCCTCTGTATGAGGCTTGGATAGTTTGCCAGTTAAGATTTTTTTTTTAAATAAAGAATGTTTTATTACTAAAAAGATCACATAAAGCAAAGTGTGTACAAACTTAAAAAATGTGGAAAAGTTAATATTTACAACATTTTTCCATACAGTGCATGCTAATTTTCTTTTCATGCTTCAACAGGATGCTAAAAAAAGAAAAAGAAAAAAACAAAACATCAGAAAACCTGTTCAAGGAATAATGCTTAATTTGAAACAAAATTAAGAAAATTCTTTAGTATTTTTTCAGAGAAAAACCAAGATAAAATATGTTTGAAAAGAAATGAATATGTAGATACACTCCGAAGATTATAAATAAATACAATGAAAAAATCCAATAAACATCTAGAGTGTAAACACAAGGTATGTATTGAGGAATAGATAGTGTTGACTTGGATTTTTGTTTGTTATAGTCTTGCAGGACCTGTGAATGGAAACCCCACTGATTGCCAGTGTTAGATAATCAAGGGGTGTGCTCACTGGGTAGCAGCCACAAAATCCAGAGGTGCCAGAAATGTGCATAAGCTCCTTCCAGGGAGACAGTGTTGACCTGGAGCAGGTCAGAGGGAGAATATGGATAACAGAACATTCCCACTGACAACCATGGTCTCTAACAAGGTCTGTCTTATAAGCCAGTCACTTAGACAGTAGCTTTTAAAGTATGCAAATAGGCCTCTGTCAGGGAAAGACTGGCAAATGGGCAATTCATTCTGCTCATTTTGTGCTGAGCCCTGGGGGATAACCACAGGGAGTCTTTGTAAACCAGTTAGGAAATGTTTCTAATATTTGATATCATCTTGGGGGTCTGATGGATGCAAGTCCTGATGTATTTCAGACCTCGGTGTTTTGTGGACCAACCATTCAGTTAAAAATCTTAAAAGTTTGGACACTAGATGTTGGGTCCAAACACTTTATTCCTTAAGGAGGAAAAAAAAAAGGAGTTGTGAGTTTTCTTCCAATTTAATGGTGCTATGTCAGGGATAGGGTTCATGGTAAGAGTTTGTCTCAGCCTTTCCTTCTCATTTTGAGGTGAACATTTTCTCACTTGCCTAATGTGTAGGAGTCACTAAGCTAATTTCTGGATTTCTGTTAGAGGTAATTACTTTGCACATAGCTCTAGACTTAGTATGTCTATGGGAAGTTGTGAATGAGGAGAGCCCTGTATCAATAATTAGGTGGTAACCTCATATTATTATTATTATTATTGCTAAGGTAACTGAAATCAGAATGTTTACCTGAACTATGAAATATATTCTAGCCCCTATGCAATGCTTGACACACAACTTACACTCAGACTTATTTAATAATAAATGAACTTCTACTCTTTTCCCATCTTTTTCTTCTTATTTTTCTTTCCCTAATACATGTTTATTAATAATTCACTGGTGCATTAGAAGTGTGTAAAAGCAGATATTATGTTTCTATTCAGAAGTGCTAAAGAAGGGAGCAGCTGTAAACAAAATTAATTTAGACTGTGGCAAAGACTAAAAAAAATATTTATTAAAGCTAA
Organism: Tonatia bakeri; assembly: GCA_004024845.1. Classification (NCBI taxonomy): domain Eukaryota; kingdom Metazoa; phylum Chordata; class Mammalia; order Chiroptera; family Phyllostomidae; genus Tonatia; species Tonatia bakeri. Next base: position 15,744 of record PVIA01009089.1, on the reverse strand, counting down.
AAGAAACTGCATCTCAGGAGACTTAGATTCAACAGCAACCTAAATTTTGTTCTACCAAAACAAAGGGGAGACCATCTTTTATAACAAAAGTTCTGCCCAAGCTGCCAATTAGGCCAATTTTATATAAATGAGGTATTCAAAATTATGCATTTTTGATTCAACAGGGAAGGTCTCAGTCTGTTGTGAGAAAAATAAAAACAGTTTCCCTGCAGTGGCAGACTCAGATGTTTTAAACAAGTGAGCATAGTGTGGGAAGCTGAAAGTTCAGTGTGAGGTTCTTCTCAGTAAACAGAGTACATGAGGAGTCCTTGTCAACAAATGGCCAGTAGGATGTAATTATTCATAAAATCTTGGCTCTCAGTTGACTGTGGGGAGTCCATCTCAGCCAATAAATTCATTTTTGGAGTCTACATTGAATGAGTATTTCTTCTTGGTGTCCACATAGCTTTGAGCAAAAGCTTTGTCCAGATCATTTAGAAGGCAGGTCCTCCTAAATGTTGACCCACAGACATGGAACAGCCTAGCACAACCAAGTCCTTAATTGAAATTACTTTAAATTATACTTATAATGATTAGGGTAAAATCTGGAGATATGTACTTTTAATATTCTCTTTTGACTTTTTGCTCAAGATGCAAAGTGATTTGCCACATTTATCTACCATTCTTCTCAAAGTTCAGTGAAGTATTAAAGGAAATACACAAAGAACAATAAATAAGTAATAGGGCAAGGAAAGGAAGAGCAGCAGGGATGATGATGTCATTCTGGAAGACAGAAAGGGAATAGGACCTTACAACAGCAGTGAGAACTCAGCTCACAGAAGTTAAAGGGGTTTGGGGGTTTTGGCAGTCCTTACAGGGGAGAAGTTTTGGTGGGCACAGATGCCAAAGCAAGAAGAGGGTAGAGATCAGATGAAAACATTCATTAGTAGCAGAAATCTACAAATTCATTAGATTTCCTATTTCCTTTGTAACTAATTTAGAGCCATATTATTAATTGTTTGACCTGTAGGGGCATACTGGTGATGGACAATACCTTCCCAATGGAAAAAAAACACACACACACAGTTAACATGACCTTGATCTTGCCACAACTTTGCTGCACCTTCTTTGGACATGGAGAACCAGGTGACCTCCATTGGCATGACTGGGCCTTAGTTTCTAGATCATAGCTATAGACCCACCAATCATCTCTTGTTATGACCTTTTTGAGGAAACCTGGTTCACTGGTAGTGATTTAAATGAAGTCATTAGCAAATACAGCATTATGTTGCTTCTGCTGTGGTAGCAGAAGTTGCAGAATGAATTTTGACATGATACATCTCATGCCAAGATCATGCATCAAAATCTTACATACAGTAGTTTTTGGAATCCCAAGATCAACTTCTCGTTCTTGCACTGTTAGTCGCTCATCTTTGTTGATTATAGCCTGTGCACACTTAACATTCTCATGTGTTATTCTTGTTTCAGGCATTCCAGAAAGTGGATCACTTTCACTAGATTCTTGATCATCTTGAAGCATTTGTGACACGCACTTGTTGGTGCTGCACCCATTGCACCAATCCCAAAAGACTTCTGAATTATTTGAATAGTTTCCATAGAGGAATGTCAAGCTTAATGCAAATTTTGATGCAGATTCATTGCTCTGCTGGCTCAGTTGTTTTGAATGTGACAGCCACACAGTACACATGCTCACTTGATGGCATTTATCGCCTCCACTGACTAATACAATGAAGCTGTCATTGTTCACACACATTCATTCCAGTCCACTCTTTTTGGCTGCCAAGTTACATTGATTATGTGGAAATTGTTCTCATTTTATTAATAATGGCTGGACTTTTTTCAGACAGACCTCATATGTTTGTGTGGGGAGCTTTTTGGAAATCAGAAAGAGGAGGATGAGAATAGCTTGTTTCTTTTGTTTCCTACCTTCTATTTTTCTCTCCCCTTTCTGTACAAGGCGCCACAGAGGAGATAAGAACAGAAAAGGTCTCATACAATTGCTGCAGTTATTTTGAGCACCTTTGTCTCAGACACATTCTTAAACCCTCTCCTATCCTCTAACAGGTTTGACTTTGAAAGGGCTTAACCAATGGGAGTCCCTGAAATAAGATTGAAACCAATAAAAAGGGGGAATCAGACTATTTCTTTTCCCTGTTTTCTTTCCTGTCTCAGGTGACATTTCTTCTGTCCCTGTCTCCTGTTTAATAGGGTCACAAGGTTCCAGTGTATACCTGGTGACCAAGTTTTTGGGCTCAGTGTCCCTGCTTTTTCCCATTGTTCTTTGCAGTGTGAATGGATTGTTAACTCTCTGAGTTCTTTACTGTCACCTGGTTAGATTCTCAGGATCTTCAATTCCTTTTTGACCTGTTTCCTGGTTGGCTCTTGGCAGTAGAATTGGAACATATATATTCTGCTATGCAGACTTGATTCTGAATGTACATTATTTGCTTCTTGGCTGCTGGAGCTCCCTGAAGATTGTGTCTTCTTTACCTCTTCTCTGATGGCTGTTAATATACCCACAAAGCTCTCATGCAGACAGTTTCTTCTGAGGTTGACTATCAAAATCCCTCTTTGCAAAATAACCCAATCAAGTATCCATCTGGAAGATCAGAAATGATCCTATTGTAAAGCATTTAATTTTGCTGTAGTTAAAAAATGCTGCTTGCTCCCTATCAGCCCCCTTCAAATGCTTTTTCAGGGATCTGTATGGCATCATTTCACACTTCAAAACTCCGAGGGGCAAAGCTGATTCTCTGTAAGGTTCTTCTTGAAGCTCTCCACATATTTATCTGGATAATGGGAAATCAGCCCTCCTTTCCTCAAGATGGGGTGTGAGAGAAGAGGAACCACAATATAACAATAACTCTGGGAAAAACCTGGCACCTAGTATCAACCAGGCCTCCAGAAAATATGAAGTCAAATACAAATGAAAAATTGGAAAACCCTTTGCAAATATAGGACAAATAAATAGTAACAACTTTAATAAATAGTAATAAAATTAATGTGACTCCTTCATCAGTGGTTGGTCACTTTGCTTTGCAATATGGAAATATTTGGCAACTCTTGCTTTGTTCTTAGTCTATTACCAATAATAAAAAACAAGAGACTAAGAGTCTGATTCTGGCACCCATCCTGCATATTGTTAAGTTAATTTCTTGAGTGATTATGGCATAAGCATGTTATAAAATTGGTACTATTCAAATAGGTACATAGTGAAAATTATGTATCATTACATGTTCTTTGACCAGCACCCTGCCCCAACAAGGAAATCCTGCTGTTCATTTCCTATGTCCATCCAGGAATATTTCATGCATAGGATATGAAGTGTGTATAAATAAATGCAGCATGCCATACATATTGTTCTATCTTGTGTTTTATTTTTAGTCTATATTATATTCCCTGAAGATTCTTACATACCAGTGCATAAATTTTTCATACTTTTCCATAGTAGCATGAAATTCAGTTACATATATTTACCACACAATCTTTCAGCAGTGATCTACTGATGAACATTCACATGTTTTTTCATCTTTTGCTAATATGCACACACTCAATATACAAACTGTACATTTGTCATTTTGCATATATTTAAAGGACATGTTCACAGAAATCAAAGTGCTATGCCAAAGTTTATGTGCATTATAAATCTTGATGAAATTTGCTAAATTGCCCAAACAGAGAAATACCATTTTATATTCTATTCAGAAAAGTTAAAGAATGTATGAATCTCTATCAAACTATAAATTGTATTAAGAACTTGTTTAAAATTTACTACTCTAAGTGAAACTGATATCCTATTATAATTTTAATTTGAACATTTCTTATTTTGAGTTAAATTCTTAGTCCTTTCAGCACTTGAAGCCATTTGTATTTCATTCTCTGAGCTGTTTGTCCAGATTTTTGCCACTTTCTAGGGGTTCATTAAAAATTTTCCAATAACTCATATTGCTGTTTATTTATTAAAGATATTACCTACTTACCTATAATATGTATTACAAAGGTTTCCCTCAACTTGTAACTTGTCTTTTGACTATGTCTTTAACATGCAAAATCCTTTTTAAAATTAAATTTGTAAAACTTCAATAATTTTGGTTTCTGCCATAATTTGAAAGGGCTTACAAAAACTCATATTTTTACCTAAATATTCTATGATTTTGTTTTTCACATTTAAATGCTTGAATTAATTTTATTGCCCAAATTTATTTTCTGGATGTCTACTCAATATCTCTACACTATTTATAATAATAAAGAGTTTTGAAAAAAAAAGAGTTTTGGAGAAACTAACATTTCTTTCTTTATCTTTTGGAGTTCGGTAACTTATTATTATTTTTTAATTTACTGTTGTTCACTTAGAGTTAGTTGCCCAGCCTTTTCCCCATTGCTCACTCCTACCCCATCACCTTCCCAAATTCCACAGTCAATCACTACCATAGCCATGCCCATGAGTCCTCTATTTGTGTTTGCTTGCAGCTTCCCCTTCTTAACTCCATTATACCCCCACCCCTGGTCACTGTCAGTTTGTTCTTTATTTCCAAGTCTCTAGTACTATTCTGTTCACTTGTTTGTTTTCTTGATTAGGTTCCACTAATAGGTGAGGTTATATAGTATTTATCTTTCACCAGCTGGCTTATTTCACTTAGCATAATGCTCTCCAGATCCATCCATGCCCTTGTGAAGGGTAGGAGTTCCTTCTTTCTTTCCTCTGGGTAGCATTCCATTTTGTAAATGTATCATAGTTTTTGATCACTCATTTACTGATTGGCACTTAGGCTGTTTCCAGCACTTGGCCATTGTAAATAACACTGCTATAAACACTGAGGTACATAGACTCCTTTAAACTGTTGATCGAGGATCCTTAGAGTACAGTTCCAGCAGTGGAATTGCTAGACCAAAAGGCACTCCAGTTCCATTTTTAGTTTTCTCAGGAAACTGCACTGCTCTGCACTCCCATCAACAGTGTACTAGAGTTCCCTTTTCTTCACAGTCTCACCCAACACTTGTTGTTTGTGGATTTATTAATGATGGCCATTCTGACCAGTGTGAAATGGTATCTCATTGTGGTTGTAATTTGCATCTCTCTAATGGCTAATGATGTTGAACATTTTTTCATGTATCTATGGGCTCTCTGTATGTCATCCTTGCAGAAGTGTCTGTTCAGGTCCTTTTCTCATTTTTTTAGATGAGATCGGATGCATTCAGGGTGGCATTGCCATAGACCCTTTTCTCATTTTTTTTTTTTCTAATCAGGTTGTCTGTGTTCCTGGAGTGGAGTTGTGTGAATTCTTAACACATGCTGGAAATCAAACCCTTATCTGAGATATCATGACAAATATGTTTTCCCATATGGTTGGTTCCTTTTCCATTTTGTCGATGTTTTCTTTAGCCATGCAGAAGCTTTCTAGTTTGACATAGTCCCATTTGTTTATTCTTTCTTTTATATCCCTTGCCCTAGGTGATGTATTGGTGAAAATATTGCTGCATAGGATATCCAAAATTGTCCTGCCTATAATCTCCTCTAGAATTTTTATGGCATCATGACTTATATTTAAGTCTTTTACCATCTTGAGTTTATTGTATTGTATGATGTAAGTTTGTGGTCTAGTTTCATTTTTTTGCATGTACTTGTCCAAATCTCCCACCATCATTTATTTGAGAAGAAATTTTACTCCATTTTATGTTCCTGCGCACTTTGTCATTAACTAATTGTATCTGCATGGGTTTATTTCTGTGCTCTCTATGCTGTTCCATTGGTCTATGTGTCTGTCCTTATACCAGTATCAGACTGTTTTGATTACAGTGGCCTTGTAATATAGTTTGATATCAGGTATTGTTATCCTCCCTATTTTGTTTGCTTTCTCAGAATTGCTGTGGCTATTCAGGGTCATTTATGGTTCCACACAAATTTTTGAAATATTTGTTCTATATTGGAGAAATGTATTATTGGTATTTTGATTGGGATTCTGTTGAATCTACAGATTGGTTTTTGTACTATGGAAATTTTATGATGTTAATTCTTCCAATCCATGAACACAGTATATGCTACCATGTATTTGTGTCTTCCTTAATTTCTTTCTTCAGAGTTGTGTAGTTTTCTGAGTACAGGTCTTTTACCTCCTTAGTTAGGTTTATTCCTTGTTGAGGACTGGCTGTGTATGGTCTCAGAGACTGTAGTCCCATGAGAGCAAACTCTAAAAGGGGCTAGTAAGTCTCCCTGGAAAACCAGGTAATGCAGGTGGCAAGCATGACTCAATTCTAACACTAAGGGTTCCCATGGGAATCAGGCCTGAAATGTACATTTTATCCTTTGAAGCTTGCTCTGCCTAGCATAGCCCTGTAGATATAAACTAGATGTTTAAGTTCAAGGTATATGGAGTATACTCCTTATCTCATAAAACACATCTTAAAGACCATCTGGCATCAGCATGATTAATAGATCTTGACCTAGGACAAATCTCTGTATTCCTTCAATTGTTATCTATAGATAATACCTGTTTTTGTATGACTATAGCCTTTTGAAATTGACTGATGAGCTATGCATGTATGTTGTATACACCTACACATGCCATTCCCAATAAAAGCCATTTGGGAGAAGGGATAGGGACATTCCCCACTAGAGAGGAATCGCCTCCCACTTTCCTGCCGGAACAATAAGATTGTGTCTGGGATGACTTATTTCTCATCCATGGTGGCTGGGAGAACTCTGTTGGATAAGGCTTCTCCCACAATTCCTAAGTATTTTATTTTTCTTGTTTCTATATCAAATGATATTCCCCCCCCCCCCGATTTCTGTATCTGGTATTTTGTTATTGGTGTACAAAAATGTCTTCAATTTTTGAATGTTGACTTTGTATTCCACTGTTTTGCCAAATTCAGTTATTAAGTCAGATAGATTTTTGTGGAGTCTATATGTATTTTTTTTTTATGTACACTATCATGCCATCTGCAAACAGTGACAGCTTTACTACCACCTTCCTAATTTGGATGCCTTTATTTCTTTTTCTTGTCTGACTGCTGTGGCTAGAACTTTCAATACTATGTTGAATACAAGTGATGAAAGTGGTCACCCTTGTCTTGTGCCTGATCTTAGGGGAGAAACTCTTAGGTTTTGCCCATTGAGTAGGATGTTGGCTGTAGGTTTCTCATATATGGCCTTTGTTATGTTGAGATATGCTCCCTCTGTATCCACTTTGCTGAGGATTTTTATCATGAATGGGTGTTGGACTTTATCAAAGGCTTTTTCAACATTTATTGATATGATAATTTGGTTTTTTATCTCATATTGTTTATGTGATATATTACATTTATTGATTTGTATATAGTGTACTATCCTTGTATCCTTTTATGATCTTTTTAATGTATTGCTGGATTTATTTTGCCAATATTTTGTTGAGGATTTTAGCATCTATGTTTGTTGGTGATATTGGCCTGTAGTTGTCTTTCTTTGTTTTGTCATTACCTGGTTTTAGAATTAGGATAATACTGGCCTCATAAAAAGAGTTTGGGAGTCTCCCTTCTTGGATTTTTTGGAACAGTTTGAGAAGAATCAGAGTTAGCTCTTGTCTAAATGTTTAGTAAAATTCTGTGAGTTCATCTGGTCCAGGGCTTTTGTGTGCCAGAAGATTTTTTTGAATTGTGCTTCAATTTCACTAGCTGATATTGGTCTAGTCAGCCTTTTTGCTTCTTCTTACCTCAGTTTTGGAAGACTATATATCTCTAGAAATTTGTCCATTTTTCCCAGGTTTTCAACATTCTTTGTATGTAGTGATTCATAGTAATTTCTTATGATCCCATGTATCTCTGTGGTATTGGTTGTAATTTCACCTCTTTTGTTTCTGATTTTATTTATTTGGGTCATCTCTCTTTTTTTCTTGATCAGTTTTTTAAAAGCTTGTTGATTTTGTTTATATTTTCAGAGAACAAGGTCCTGGATTTATTGATCCTTTGAATTGTTCTTTTAGTCTCTATGTCATTTAATTCAACTCTGATCTTGATTATTTTCTTTTTTCTGTTCTCTATGGACTTTGTTGCTGTTCCTTTATTTTTTGTAGCTGAAGGGTTAAGTCATTTATTTGAAATTTTTCTTTTTATTTTTTAGTAGATCTGTATTATGATGAAGTCCCTTCTCAGTTCTACCTTCACTGTGTCCCATAGGTTTTGGGTTGTTGTTGTTGTTTTCATTTGTTCCAGAAACTTTTTGACTTATTTCTTAATCCCATTGTTTATCCATTCATTGTTTAATAACATGCTATTCAGTCTACATATATTTGGCTACTTTTCAGTTTTTTTTCTCAAGGTTTTGTTTTCTTAAGGTTAGTTTCAAGCCATTGTGATCTGAGAAAATGCTTGATATGGTTTCATTTTATTGAATTTGTGGAGGCTTGTTTTGTGGGGGCACTAACATTTCAGCATGATTTTTATACCCTAAATTTCAATGTTTAAATAGGGATATTTCTAAAGGTACCATTGATGTTTTATTTATCTTTGCGTTGGTATCCTACTTTTAATTACTGTAGCTGTACATGTATGACTGAGTTAGTATCTGTGTTAGAGCTAATTTCTGCTCACAACTCTCTTCAGAACTTTCTTGTCTACTAATCCACCGAGATTATATTTATTTGTATTGATTAAGAATAGTTAATGGACTTTAAAATATTGTTGTTAATTTAATAGCAATTTATTAAATTTATGGATGAATTTAGGGAAAATTGGAGGCTTTATGATATTATTTTGTTATATAAGGAGATAATATATATGGCTTATTTTCTTTCTTCTCCCTCAAATTAGAATTTCAAGACTTTTTTGATGTGGATCTAGTGTGTTTCACAATTAGTCTATTCCTATTTTAAAAATAGTTTGTCTTATTTAAAAATATTATGAAATACTTAAAACAAAATTATACTGAAAAATAAATTTAACCCACAAGATCTTTTTGAAAAATTGTCAAATAAATACCACTATGAATCTACAATTTTACATTCCTACCAGCAGTAAATGAAGTTCCCAGATCCTTCAAACCCTTAAGAATGCTGTGTATCTTCTTCAATTATAACATTCATAGTTGATATATAGTAGTACCTCAATTCAGTTTAAATTAGCATTTCTCTAATATTGACTTGGAACATCATTTCACATACCCAATAGCCATTGTGTGTCTACAGTGGTGAAATGTCTATTTAAATATTTTGTTCATTGTTTAATGGAATTCATGTTGAACTGGAAATTTGTATATGCTCTGGATACAAGTCAAATATAAAATTTTAAAAAATATTATTTTCTTAATGGTGTCTTTTGAAATGCAACAATTTTCATTTTGATGCACTCCAGTTGATTTTTTTCTTTCATAAAAAATGTTCTTAGTGTTTTTAATTAAGGGCTCTTTGTCAAACCCAAGGTGAGAACATTATACCATATATGACCTTCTAGGATTTTTTAAAGATTTTTATTTGTTTCTGATTCATGTTGAATTAGTTTGGAGACATTAAAATCTAACAGCATGTTTCTTCATGGGCATGTAATTATCATAATCCCATTTGCCAAAAATGCTATCCTTTTTCTATTTCATGTATTTGGTTCTTGTTTTAAAAGTTTATTGACTGTAAATGTAAGGGTTTAATTTTTGACTTGCAATTTTTCTCATTGATGTAGCTGCCTAACTTATACTAAGACCACATTACCCTGAAAATGATGTTTTTTTAAATGTCTTAAAATTATTGATAGTAATTTCTACAAATCTATTCTAATTTTTAAAAAATGTTTTGGTTATTCTAGTTAACATACTGCCTCACACATTTTAGGATCAATTTGCCAAATTTTTGCAAAATAGCTTGATATGATTTTTATATAGAAAACATAATATTTGTAGATTGTTTTGTAGAAAATTGCTGATTCAGAAATGTTTAGTCTATCAATGAATTCATGTAAAATATTATTATTTACTTCTTAGAAATTATTTTAACTTTTTCTCAGTTGTTTTACAGTATTCACTTTACATGTCTTTTTAAATATTATTAACTATATTATTCTTCTTGGAAATTTTTGTAAATGGGATTGTTTCCTTATTTTATTTCTGAATTGATTATAATTTGATAGTGCATAGAAATAAAATTTATGTTATTTTTATATATTGATCCTATATCTTGCCTTTATGGTAATTTTTTTAGCTTTTCTTCTTTGTTGTGTATTCCTTATTGTGTTAAATGTACAGAATTATGCCATCTGTAAATAAAGGTACATTTATTTTTTCCTTTCCCTTTCCTCATTTCTTCCTCATTCCTCCTCTCCCTCCCTTCCTTCTTTTCTACTTCCTTCTACATTATTTAACTGCCTAGAATATCTAGCACAATGATAATTGAAAGCAACAAGAACAGGCATCCTTAGATTTTTGCTAATCTTAAGAGAAAATATTCAGTTTATTTACCTGTCTATAGCAGGTAAACCAACTCCATTGTATTACTAGTGTGCTAAAAGCTTTTTCATAAATTTGAATAAACTATTACCAATTTTTATGCATCAATGGAGATAGTCATGTTTTTTCTGTCTTTTATTACATTAATTTTATGTATTCTATTAATTGATTTTTAATTGTTAAACCAACTTTGCATTCCTAGGATAAACTCTTCTTCTTTACCATACTGTAAAATCCTTTCTATGTGTTGGTTAAATTCACTTCGGTACATTTTGTTAAAAATGTTTGCATTTATATACATAAGGACTATTAGAATGTAGTCTCCATTTGCTGTGATGTCTTTGATTTTGATATCAGGATAATACTAGACTCATAGAATAAGTTGAGAAGTGCTCCTACATTCTGTTAAATGGAAGTGTGAATGATTAGTTTTTGTTTTTTAAATAGCTGGCACTGATGCAATCTGAGTCTAGGCTTCTTTTGGAGATATATTTATAGAGATCAGTTCAATTTTTTTATTTATTTTCTACTTATTCTTTTATTCTATTTTTTCTAATCTTCATCCAGTTTTTTTTTTTTTTGTCTTGCTAGGATTCATCAATGTTATCTAAGTTGTCTAATTTGATGGCACAGTATTTTCCCATTTTTTGATATTCTGAAGTGTTGATAATTATGTTACCCTTTTCATTCTTAATTTTGACAATTTGTGTTTTTATTATCTTAGTCAGTCTGTATCAGGTATTGGCACACTTTTAGGTAATAAATATTTTAGGACTAACAGGGCACATAGTCTCTATTGCAACTAATTAACCCTGTTGTAGTATGAAAGCAGACATAGACAATGCAAATTGGATGGACTTTGTTGTACTCTAATAAAATGTTTTTTTTATAAACAAACATTCGACAAGCTATTAGGTTGGCCAAAAATTCTGTTTACCTTTTTTCCATAAAAGACACATTTCATTTTCACCAATTACTTTATTAATTTGGATGTTTTGAGTACATCAGGTATCTCCTGTTATTGGCTTCTAGTGCGTAGAGGCTAGGGGTGCTGCTAAACATCTTCCAATACAAAAGACAGCCCCACAGCAAAGACATATTTGGGCCAGAATGTCAAGAGTACCAAGTAACTTCGCGAACCACTTTTGACACATTGAATAAGTCACAGCAACTTCTCTGTACACTACACAAATCTTTTTGCATTTTAGTGGTGTTTTTACCTTTCTTTAAATAATAAAGCATACTACGCTGAAAATGTTGCATATTTTCTTCCATCTTCAATATTAAAACAGCTGCACAAAAATTCACCATTTTAATGTTCTATTCAAAGTGCACACTGATATGACTGCTGTCAAAATACAATCTAACAAAATTGTCTTTTAAAATATATTTTATCGATTATGCTATTACAGTTGCCCCATTATCCCCCCTTCATTCCCCTGCACCCTGCATACACTCCCACCCACATTCCCCAGCTTTAGTTCATGTTCATGTGTCATAAGTTCTTTAGCTTCTACATTTCCCATACTATTCTTGCCCTCCCCCTGTCTATTTTCTACCTACCATCTATGTTACTTATTCTCTACACCTTTCCCCCTCTCTCCTCCTCCCAATCCCCTGTTGCTAACCCTCCATGTGATCTCCATTTCTGTGGTTCTGTTCATGTTCTAGTTGTTTGCTTACTTTCTTTTTGTCTTAGGTGTGTTTGTTAATAATTGTGAGTTTGCTGTCACTTTATTATCCATGTTTTTGATCTTCTTTTTTTAGATAAGTCCTTTTAACATTTCATAAAATAAGGACTTGGTGATGATGAACTCCTTTAACTTGACCTTATTTGAGAAGCATTTCATCTGCCCTTCCATTCTACATGAAACCTCTGCTGGATAGAGCAATCTGGGATGTAGGTTCTTTCCTTTCATGACTTGGAATACTTCTTTCCAGCCCCTTCTTGCCTGCAAGGTCTCTTGAGAAATCAGCTGACAGTCTGATGGGAACTCCTTTGTAGGTTACTGTCTCCTTATCTCTTGCTGCTTCTAGGATTCTCTCCTTCATTTTTTATCTTGGCTAATGTAACTATGATGTGTCTTGGTGTGTTCCTTCTTGGTTCCAACCACTTTGGGACTCTCTGAGCTTCCTGGACTTCCTAGAAGTCTATTTCCTTTGCCAGAATGGGGAAGTTCTCCTTTATTATTTGTTCAAGTAAGGTTTCCACTTGTTGCTCTTCCTTTTCTCCTTCTGGTACCCCTATAATTCGGATGTTGGATCATTTAAAAATGTCCTGGAGGTTCCTAAGCCTCTCCTCATTTTTTTTGAATTCTTACTTCTTCATTCTTTTCTGATTGTATGTTTTTTTTCTTCCTTCTAGTACACTCCATTGATGTGAGACCCAGCCTTCATTCCATCACTATTGGTTACCTGTGCATATTCTTCATTTCTCTTATTGTAGCCTTCATGTGTTTATCATTTTTGTGACCAAAATCAACCAATCCTGATCACCAGTGTTTTGAACTGTCTATCTGATAGGTTGGCTATCTCTCAGTTGCTTAAAAGTACTGGTTGTGGAGCTTTCATTTCTGTTTGAGCCACCTTTTTTTTTTCCTTTGGTCTGGTTGCACCTGTTACATATTAGGGGCAGAGCCTTAGGTGTTCCCCAGGGCAGGGTACCGCAGTCTCTGGGTTGTGACGTTGTGTGTGGGGGAGGGGTCTGAGAGGGAACAATGGCACTTGCTCCACTCTCCGTAGGACCTCAGTCCCATCTGCTGCTTCCCCTGAGCAAACTGGTCCCCTCTAATGCCAATTCCCGTGTAGGTGGACTTATGCATCCCGAAGGACTTTCCAAGGACCTCTCCTGTGATGCTGAGAGTCTCTTCCTGTGTCTAAACCCCCGCAGGTGTTTTCAATCAGTGTCCTGAGGCTCTATTTCCCAGTGCTGTGACCCTGGGTTGTGCACAGTGCCTTGTTTCACTATCACTGCCTTGCTGGGTCTGTTAGTTTCAACCCCTCAGCCAGGGTCTGCCAGCTGCCTCTTGCATGCTCAGGGTCCACCTGCTGCAGTCACGTGCACCCCAGAGACCTTACATATCCAGTCCCAATGCTCTCTGCTCTTTGCACCAGGACCCACGCCAGCACCTGCCTGGCTGCCCTACTCCGCCCCTCCTACTGGTATAGATGAAAGGGTCTATTTTAACTTCCTGGTTGTCCTACTTCCATACAATTCAATTTTCTGTCAGTTCTGGTTGTTATTCTATTTCTAAATTGTTGTTGTCACTATCTTGGTTGTGCGAGGAGGCACAGTTTGTCTACCTATGCCTCCATCTAGGCTGGAAGTACAAAATTGTCTTGAATGAAGTTTTAGACAACTAAGTACTATTCGAGACATCATACAGAAAAAAAAAAAAAAAAACAAATATTTAGCCAACCCACTAAACAATCAAATGAATGAATAAATAAATAAAATTATTTAATGACTTTAAAATGCATTTTTATGTTTCATTTAAATACTTAAAAACAAATTTATGAAAAAGGCTCTATTATGATAACTACCCTGTTTTGATATTAACAGACCAAGGTACTAAACACTCAAGTAGCTTGACATCTAACTAATAAAGGATGGACTGAAATATGAACCCAGGTTATCAATTTCCAGAACTTTATTCTTAATTATTACATTAAAGTGGTTTTCAATATGCTCTGAAAGTCACCCTTTCACATTTGAAATCTGTGAAGTTGTGTTTGCTTGAATGTTTAAAATATCAGAAAAATTCTCATAAAAATACTGAGAAATTCTATGTGATGTTAAGTTTAAGCTTTTTCTGATAATAAGTCTTTACTGGGAGGTTATTTACTATATGCTGTAGTAGCATTTAGAAAATTAACCTGATGGTTTGTCATAAAGAGAGACCAGTTAGGGAAGAGTCAGTGACATCTTTGCTAAAATGGGACTGATTTAACAGAGTAGAACTGGCCATCAATTTTTAAGGTATTTTCAGGAGAGAAGATGGCAGCTGAGTTCACTTGCTTGTACCCCAGCATGGATTTTTCATCTGATCCTCTGACAACTGACCTGAACAATTAACAAAATCTGAGCTGATTAAATCTTTGCAGCCAAGGAGCACACAAGATACTTTGGTCTATTCAGTAGGAGATTTTATAAGTTAAGGGGGGAATACCCTGTGAAAGAAGCCTGCAGCAGAAGAGATATCAGAGAGAAAATACAGCTTAGTGGTGCACTCTCCTCCCAGAGTGGGGGCCCTAGTCCTACACAGGGTAACTCCAACCTTAACTGTGGGAGAGTTAGAAGGATATACAAAGTCTGGGACTTAGGTTGCACACACAGTGAGCAGAATACTCATAGCTGCAGTGCTAACCAGGAGGCTTCCAGAGAGAAACTCTATCTATTAAAACTGTCAGAGGTACTGGCAGGCTGTGGATAGCCCTGACCAAAAATGACTTTTTCTTTTTGGTGAGATGGAGTGTGCAGAGAGCCAGTTAATCTCTTTGGACTGGAGTGTAAGTATCACACAGTGACTTTTTTAAAGGGGAGTTGAGACATGGCTGGATAGGGACCCTCTGCTTATGCACGCAGCAGCTCTTCTATCAAAGAAACCAGAGTGAAAGTGTAGTTTGTTCCCACTGAGTCCAACTGTTCAGGAATAACAGAAAGTGGCATGATGAAGAGACTGTGGGACCTGACCAAGCATGGCTGTGAGCAGGAGACTATGCAGAATAGAAAGTTCAGGTCTGAGTCTTCTGTTGGAATGGTAAGCTTGGGACTGGACAATCAAGAGCTGAGCACCTGAGATTCATTGTAGCCAAGCAGGCTCCTTGCAGGCAGACATGCCCAAACCACAGCTGAAGGATTAACGGCTCTATAGATCAGTGAGGCCAGGCTTGGAAGCCCCTTGCTTGGTGTATATACACAGGGGAAAGAAGGAGAACCTCTGAAAGGGCACTTTCTGAATTTCTATTAGACACTACAAGCTATGCTTTTTCCTTGGGTCCTGATCCACTGAAACCAGCAGAACAGAGAGATTAAAGACAGGTGCAAGGGGTGTTCAGGACCCTGCACAGCCACAGCTCTTATACAGAGCTTCCATCAGAGCCAAGCAAGAAAGAACTGACCCATTTACACAGATTGGCCCCTCACAGGAAATGGACAGCTAATTCATCAGAAACTATACATTACTGGAAATAATGTGCAACAGACTAAGATGTGTTGGCGGGGTGGGGAAATTGTCCCACCAACTTCTCTGAAAGCTAAACAGTGCCCCTTGGGGGTGGAGCCGGGATTCCACTCTCTTGATCACACCAGAGGCCCCCTCTGGGCTCAGTGGAGGTGG